>APFE031170891.1:0-16668 GCA_000404065.3 Pinus taeda | reverse complement strand
TAGTTTCTGCACAATCAATGGCTCCCAGGGGTTTTCCATGGCGCTGAATCCAAATATGCAGTTAAAAAACCATTTTAAATGCTAAAAATCAAGATTTAACCTCATTTCTTCCGCCGGATTCGGTCACCGGAATCTCCAAAAAGTCGCATTATAGACAACTCCTAATTTTTAATTCATCTAACGCCGTGGATTTCAAACCGTTCTTTTATTAAAAATACATTTCAAACCATAAAGCACTAAAATGTATCACCCTGAAAAAAATTAAAAGAGTGTAATCGTAAAACTCAATAAGATTCTTAAACGTGTCTCATTAGCGTAAGTCATTTGTTTAAACGTGTCTCATTAGAGTAAGTCATTTGTTTGTAGCAACAAAACAGTGACCTATCCATTTTAGGCTGGTTTATTCCTTATTTGCTGTTGCCTTTTAAATATTTGATTTTCTTCTGTTTTATTTTTTATTTGCTATTGCCTTTTAAATATCCGTAATTAAAAAAAAAATTAAATTAATAATTATTAAAGATTATATGAATTTAGTTATTTGTATGATTAACATTTTGGAAATTTGATGACTATTAGCTCATATCCATGTTATTTCCAAATTTACAATCAAATTATCTCAGATTAAAACTGTAATCAGATTTTGCTGAGTACACATATCACAGCCGTTAAACTCGGATTATGTTAAGCTCGGATCGGCAACCATTTTATATTTATTATTCACAGCTTACCTTTAGATATTCGCGACATTCGCAAATCTGGGAACGATATAGTATCGCAATTTTATATCTCAAGATTACACAGACTTATGTTAATCTCCGATTTGCACTGGTGCGGGGATTGTAATGTCAAACGTCAAATCCCGAGAGATTGCATTCTCGACATTTTAAAGACGACTCATATAGGTAGGCCATGATTTCAATGGTGGAACGCACATCCGTTTTAGATACGGAAAATAATATATTTAAATAACTTTTAAAAAATAATAGTGTTTTACGGGACAGTTTCATTTGTAATCGCTGTTTTAAGGTTCATTAGAAAATAAATTCTAAATTTTTTTTTATGAAGCATGCACATGAAACGTTCATAATGAGATGAAAATGATCATGGAGTATTGGTATCGTACGTTCATAAATTCTATAATTGGTAGGACCAGAACCGCTTTTCCTATTTTGCACCTTATAGGAATTTTAATGCGGCCTGACATGGGGACGATATAAGGCAATACAACACGCCCCTAGGTGATGAGAGAGAAAAAAGAAAATAGCGGCGTGTTGTATCGCCTTATACTGGCCCCATGTCAGGCCGCATTAAACTTCCTATAGGGTGCTAAATAGGAAAAGCCGGACCAGAAGTAATTAGCTTGCTATCGGGTATTTAATGCACTCGATAGCTGTTTCACCCTACATGGCATGTAGTTTGCTATGAGGTATTTAATACACTCTTTACATCTACATGGCATGTAACGCAACAGCCCTCGGGTCGGGAAATGTAAGGTCCTCGGGTGTGTGGTGCGGTTGGGCGCTGGGCGACCGGGCGCGCGCACACGACAGGCGATTGTGTGACGGTAGTGCGACCACTTGTGCGACATAACATGCGACGATATAACGGTTGAAGCGTTGAATGACTAAGGCATGGAGCGTTGGTTTATACCCGTATGTGGAGCGTTTGCAATGGGGGTTGGCCGACCTACGGTGGCAGGGTGAGGCCGACCTTACAAACGTTCGAATGGGTGTGTGTATGGGGTGTGTGGGCGGTCGGCTGGGCAGCCCACCCACATACGATGGAGCCTATATATGCTTGCGGATTGGAACATTCAAACTCATTCAATCAACGCACTTGATCATTAGCTCTTCTCTCTTGAGGAGAAGGACTTGTGCGCAGTTCTAGAGGAGAGATGAGCGCATAACTCATGCGCTCTCCTTGGTAGAACGCACATAGCGGAATGCTCTTGGTGAGAGGTGGACGCGTTGGGCAAGACGTGCCAGGGGTGATCGTGCGGAGGTGTTGGTTGTGCGACGACTTGACGAGGGTGTCTTGGTGACTCGGGTGAGTGCCCGCCCATCGTGCAAGTGTGCACGAAGATGTGTTGAAGTGTTGGGTTGTGAACGGAGGTGTGTCTTGGTTGGAGGCGCCCGTGTGTGGCGACTTTGAGGTGCGCCCGATTTGGGAAAACGACACGACAGTGTGACGGGCTGAACGAAGGTTTGGTTAGTCGTGCGGCAACCGTGCGGAGGTGCCAACGCGCTGGGCAACCGAGTTTGCCGAAATTGTATATTTGGTTAAGTGTAAATTTGGGGTTTCCCAAGATTTAACTTGTGCATTGTAAAAATGAAAGATTGTTTTTTATATTGTTGGGCAGACTCATATCGCAGGGAGTTGCCCCTCCCTTTATACTATTACATTTCTCTTATAAAATGTTGTGGATAATGAATGTGTATGGGTGTTCATTGGTATAAAGGATGACATAATAATAATTGGTTGAGAATCACAAACTAAGTAGGAGAAAGTGAATTAGGCGTAGTCCATATGCACGAGTATTGTTAAAAAGAAAGTGTTCGATGGTGCCGCACCTCACCGGCACAGTTGAAAGACCATCGTAGGCTTGGGGGCATGGCAGTTGGTATTAGAGCTGATATCCGGGTTGATGACAGTGGAAGCAGGTACTTGTAGGTGAAGGAAGCTAGTTTCACATACAAGTGGAACCAGGGTCGGTTCATGGTTGCAGGGAACTTGGTGAAGCTGGTGAAGGTTGGAACTAGGTTTCGTAGAATTGGGCAGGCAGTACTACGTGCTGGTCATACGATTTGGGCACTTGTCATGTGGGCAAGTGGGACTGCGTGTGGGTAGGTATACACGGTTTGGGCATCTGTGGACCAAATGAAGTACGAACCGGAGAAGACGAAGTACAAGGCATGACAGGTTTGGAAGAAGGCGAAGGGAAGCTCTTTCTTACCTTATATAGGTTGAAGCAGATGAAAGAGGAGAATCCCCGAATTCGAGAGAAGCTTGCAGTCTTGGAGAAGAATGTTGAAGATGAGCTTCTTCAACTTGGATGGACAATGGAGGAAGATGAAGTTGCAGATTGTGCAAACGAGGAAGAGGAAGCCGTGATATTTGAAGATGTTGTAGACATGACCATGATGGAGGATGAGCTTGAGATTTATCAAGTTGGACGAGGATCGTGCAGTTTGCAAACATGTATGGATGAGGGTACTCTCATGGAGGAACCTCATGATGATGATGTAAGTACTATTGATACATGTGTTTCATTTGAGCCTTTGGTAGATGGATCGTGTGTAGGGAAGGGAAAAGTCAGTTTGCTGATGCTGGGGAGCATCTTACCATCTTACCCTGGAGAAGCAAGGATTGTTGACTGTTGCAGGACTTGTTGGGGTTGTTTGTGACCTTATGGTGGAAGGTACAAAGGCCGGTGACAAGGGTGGAACTTGATGATCATTGTGGAGGATTGGGTCATGCTTTAGTCACATTGGCTAAGTGCCCGACATGATTCATGGACAGATTGGAGGGCACACACTTGAGTTGCTTGGGTGGACTTCTCATGGTCGAGACCAAGAGCAGGTCTTGGTGGAATCTTTGGTGGAGGAGCTATGATGGAGAGACCCATGTGATGATGATATGGTTGGGTGACCGAGTTCACTAAACCAAAGATTGTAGACTTGGATGAGGATGACCGATTGTTGTGATGGGTCTACTTGGTTGGACTATATGGCAACTTAGTCATGGACATCAGGTTGGAGACATGGAGCATGGCAGTCTTATGCAGGGACATTATGTGGGGGAACTTGTAGAGATTTCATTTATGGGCATCCAATGAGGAGTGCCAAGGCAGGGATGTTGTGCAGGTGGATTTGCTGGTGTGACATGGAGATGTTTTACTTATGAGCCGATGGAGAGGTTGTGCACTCTTGTACAACAAGGCCATGGACTTGGATGGAGTTGTGAACAGACTATGGGGCATTCTTACGACATGGAGGGCTGAGGCATCTTGCAAAGACCTTTGGACCGAGACTTGTATGCTTGCTAGAATGTTGGTTGGAGATGGCTTATGGAGCTCATGATGACATGAGATTGTTGTGACTTTTGGGGACTTTATATATGGTGGACTTAGAGGATCTGATGCATTGAGGAGCTGAGGTCAGAGACTTTGATGCAGGATGGGGTGCATACTTTCAAGTACATGCATGGGACATGGCTTGGAAGAGTGACTTAATGTAGAGGATCGATATGAGACACTTTGGAGTGATGGAGTTATGATGGTGATGATGCCTTGGTGGCAACGCTTGGGCATGTGTTGAGCCGAGACTCAACTACTTTTTACACATGGGAGCTGATTGATCTATGATCATGGCCAGCACATGGATAGATGAGGCAGGTGTATACTTGTTTCTATGGCAGACTTGAGGGATGACACATTGCACATGTGATGGAGGTAGCTTCATGGACATGGATGTGACACACTGAGACTTGGAGTTTGATGAGATGGTCTCTTCATATTGAGGAGGCACACATATGGATGATGTTGGGATATATGTGGCTGATTTCATGCAGCACATTGACACCAAGCATCATGGATAGCATGTTGCATATGAGATGAGGACTACTTCATGGACCTAAGCATGGTTTACTTATATGGAGATGGGTTCTTGATGGAGTTCAGGATGTGACAGGGATGTTTTGAGAAATGACTGATGGTGGCATGAGGATGTTCACTCTCATGATTTGAGCATGATAGTTGGACTGAGCACTCAACTGGTTCAAACATGGGGGACGTTAATGAGTAGAGATGTGTTAGCATTATGTTGGAGTATCATGGCAGCAGTTCACATGGGGACGACACATGATGAGGTCGACACGATATGTTGCAGTGGACATGTAGCTTGAAATGGAGGGGCCAGCCTTCCACGATGGAGAGAAGCATGTGGAGATTGTGACATGGTGGTTGATGGTCATGGATTGAGATGATTTCTGATATATGACATACTGATGGGTGCATACCTTGGTATGGTGATCTTGGTGACGGATGGTTGCCGAGGTGAGACATGGTGGAGACGGTGGTTCTACATATGTTACAGAGATGGTTGTAGTATGTGGAGGAGTTGACATCATGGATGATCTTGGTGGATGGTTACCAAGATGGTATGTTGTCGAGGACGACAACAATTTTAGGTGGAGGAGGATGTAAGGTCCTCGGGTGTGCGATGCGGTTTGGCGCCGGGCAACCGGGCACGTGCACATGACGGGCGGTTGTGCAACGGTAGTGTAACCGCTTGTGCGACATAACATGTGACGATATAATGGTTGAAGCGTTGAACGACTGAGGCATGGAGCATTGGTTTATACCCATATGTGGAGCGTTTGCGATGGGGGTTGGCCGACCTACAGTGGAAGGGTGAGGCCAACCTTACAAATGTTCGAACAGGTGTGTGTATGGGGTGTGTGGGTGGTTGGCTGGGTAGCCCACCCACATACGATGGAGCCTATATATGCTTGTGGATTGGAGTGTTCAAACTCATTCGATCAATGCACTTGATCATTAGCTCTTCGCTCTTGAGGAGAAGGACTTGTGCGTAGTTATAAAGGAGAGATGAGCGCATAGGTCATGCACTCTCCTTGGTAGAAAACACATAGTGGAATGCTCTTGGTGAGAGGTGGACGCGTTGGGCAAGACGTGCTTAGGGTGATCATGCGGAGGCGTTGGTTGTGTGACGACTTGACGAGGGTGTCTTGGTGACTCGGCTGAGCGCCCGCCCATCGTGCAAGTGTGCACGAAGATGTGTTGAAGTGTTGGGTTGTGAACGGAGGTGTGTCTCAGTTGGAGGCGCCCGTGTGTGGCGACTTTGAGGTGTGCCCGAGTTGGGCAAATGACATGACGGTGCGACGGGGTGAACGAAGGTTTGGTTAGTCGTGCAACGACCATGTGGAGGTGCCGACAAGCTGGGCAACCGAGTTTGCCAAAGTTGTATATTTGGCTAAGTGTAAATTTGGGGTTTCTTAAGATTTAACTTGTGCATTGTAAAAATGAAATATTGTATAATATATTGTTGGGCAGACTCATATCGCAGGGAGTTACCCCTCCCTTTATACTGTTGCATTTCTCTTATATAATGATGTGGATAATGAATGTGTATGGGTGTTCATTGGTATAAAGGATAACATAATAATACTTGGTTGAGAATCACAAACTAAGTAGGAGAAAGTGAATTAGGCGTAGTCCATGTGCACGAGTATTATTGAAAAGAAAGTGTTCGGTGGTGCCGCACCTCCCCGGCACGGTTTAAAGACCACCGTAGGCTTGGGGGCATGACAGGAAAGGTTTCGAGTCACCACAGGGAAATACGGATGAGACTTGCCTGGATATTGTTTGCACGCAATGATAGTACGTTTAATTTATTATTGCAGATTCCCATTGAATGTGGTTAGAATTCAGATTCGATATTTCCAACTAGATTTCTATCTCGAGTTGTGCGCCTAATTTTTGAAATGAAATCCTCTTCCATTCAACCTTTGAGATAAGATTCAAAAAAACTTGTCCGTCGTTACATTCCGAATGTTCGCAGAGAGAAACCTTGTGGGTAAAGATCCTCTAGAAATTGGAAGGTCTCACTCCAACTTTTTACTGGATCGGTGCCTGATTGAAGCTAGTATCAAGGACGTTGATGGACAGGTGGTGGCCTGCTCAATGCACCATGTGTTACAAGATCTGGCATTACTCAATGTATGATGTATTTGTGACGAAACCGCTATCGGGTGCATTAAATGCCCAATAGCAGGCTGGTTAGCTCTTTCCATATTTGTAGTAGGTAGATCTCTTCAAAGGATCTGTCTCTTGTTCCCTTCTCTGATATGGAAAACTATATAGTTTTTTTTCTTATCATCTGGATTCATAGAAATAAGTAACATTTTAGTCCTATATAGTCTATCTCACATAGCATCCCATAAGTTCAGTTATACTAAGTTCTTTGAAAAGTTATGCCATTGTAGCACATTCAATGACTTCAGTTTATTAATTACAGGTAGACACCATCCATTTCATTCCTGATAATATTTGTGCTAGCCATAGTTTTCTCATATGAACATGTATATATCCATTGTTTCTTATGATTAAGGCTTTCTTATACTGCCTACTAATCCCATTCAAATTTTGGGCGGTATACCATTACCAAAAAACCAATCGACCGGCATCCCTTGATAATTAGGAAGTGGTTTTCAAAGATAATCTCTGCTTAGAGGTAGCCATGGTTCCAGGATAAGTAGGCAACAAATTCTATTAGGATCCACTAGCATAGGATTATCCTTTAGCTAATTCTTCGAATTATTGATATCATCCCAACCCGTCGAACTATTTGTAGGATACAGTGACTTCTGACTGCTATTTGTGCACGATGGTGTGTACCCTTTCACACTCCTTGCACATTTTTCATAAGGAAAAACATTCATCTCCAAATGATATAACTCTTTAGATCATTTCTTATTCTCTAGTAGTTAGAATAGGTTTCTTTGTCATGATCAATACGAGACCATTACATGCACCAAGCCTTACGTGCTTAATTTATCAAAATAGTTAGTCTTTTTAGTTGAAGGAAATGAACATTGCCTTCTATGATTATAAAAAAAGTAATTCTAGAAATAACCTCCAATGATGAGGGAAGTCCTGCAACCATGATGGTCCAGGAATTTGCAATTCTAATTTCATACATAGAAAAGCTTCTCAGTTTTTACATAGAACCAAAGCAGCCTTTAGGTAGGGTAGTTGTTGAAGTCCAGATTCATTGTGTGAAGTGCCTAAAACTAGTACCACAGGAATTAATGTTTAAAATCTTGCATGGAGAGATTATTTCCAAAATAACCCTAAGGGAATCTTTGCCAAGAGAAACATCCCTGAAATCAACTACCTCGAGTTTTAGGATCAATACAACACATCAAAGTTGAGAATTCTTGAAAATTGATAGTGATACATCATGAGGTAAAAAGTATATCAATTGCATCTACTCGTTTATTCCAATGCTAGATTCGGAGCTCTGATGATTCATTTTGTTACTTGTTTCCTACAGCACTTGACGAGCGTTTATAGGTGATCGGTTGTGATGTGGATGTGAATTAACTTCAATATGTCCCACGAAATTTTCTTAGGAACTCATCAAATGTTTGAAATCAAACCTTTAATCTTTCATCTCTTATGCGATGTTCTTTTATTCTCGAAACACTTTTAGCAGCCTCGACCACCATCTAAAGTAACATATGCATAATGTGTTTTTACATTTACCAATACACTCACAAATTCTCCAATTTTATCAGCACGTCGTAGCTTCCTTAGAGAATTGTCAAATCATTGTGATCTCCAATGTACACGAAGCATAAGCCTATGAAAAGAAACTATGACTATGCTAGAGGCTCCTTCCAAACTCTTTGTGCAACCTTCATCATGTCTTAAACATTTAGTAATAACAAATGTGATGGAAAATGAATGCGAGGTGATTGGTGGCCCTTTAATAGTGTTGGAAGATTCATTTTATGACCAATAGAATGATCTAGTAGGTGCCTCTAGGCTTAGTCGCAAGATTTTCTTATAGGGTAAGTCGCATCCTAGAGTCCTAGTAACCCTCACAATTGCAACTGCGACTTTCGCAAAAAAAATTGATGGTGCAAATCTCATTTCTAGGATATTTTCATGGCACACTGGTGGAGATTCTAATTCCACCATCAACGTTATAGTACCCATGACTCGAACTATGTGGATGGCCAATGCAACCATGATCCAAATGTATAATAATGCACCTCCTCATGCCATTATTAGTTTTTTCTCAAGCATTTTTTCATATCTTCAACTCGATCAAGAACTCTTCCCATCTCAATGCTCAATGTGCCATAGACAAGGTCATGAAGAAATATTCATCTCATTTACGATATGATGCCCATCAATGTTGTCATACGGGTAAGTATTCTCTTGCCCCATCGTCTCTTCCATGTGTTTCCCATATCCATAGACCAACAACCTCCATTTCCATAAAAAATAGTTAAGTCTCATCAACTCAACCCATGCCTAAGTGTTCTCAGAGAGGTACCTCCATTGATGCAACTCCATCCAACTCCAAGGTGTCTACTACTGTACCGCATCCATCCAATCACTCCTCACGAACATATCCCAAACTATGTCCAAGGTATGCGTCCCATACCACATCAAATCCAAGTGTAAAATTGAACTCATCTTGACAAATTAGATACTGCAAGACAACCATTCTATAAAGTCTTCATCAACTGCAACTCTCCCAAGTCGTCATAAGCTCCTATGAACCATCTCCATCCAAAACTCCGACAAGCATACTTGACTTGGTTGCAAGTTCCATTGCAAGTTGCCTCTGCTCTCTTGTATGAACACTCCCATAAGGTGCCCATGTCTTCCTCCAAAAACGACCATGGCCTTGTTGTTCAAATATGCCCAACATCCCCATTGGTCCATCTGAAAAATGTCCTCATGTCGCATTCACAACTCCATCCCGCTCACATCCTTTCCTTGGGGCGTCTCCTTGATGCCCATATATGTTATCTCTACAAGTGCTCGTAAATGATGCCCTTGCACGAAGTCTGCCATGCGTCCATCCCTTCAGCTCAATGCCCACGACTTCAGTTGTCTAACTCGTCCACTTCAATAGACCCAATGCAACTTCAGTCATCGCATCCTTTCCTTTGTTTAGGTTGGTTCCCTTTGTCACCCTACCCTCATATCACATCGCAGGTCCCTCCATTATCCCTGCCTCCCCCACTAAAGGTTTTTCAAAGACTTCTCCTTATTTCAAATCAAGCTTCAATGATGAAGTCCACCCAAATTATGTGTATCATATCCTCTTCACCTTGGTGTTCCCTCTCTTCATTTTATCCATGAGTCATGTCGGGCACTTATCCAAATCTTCATTCAACTAAGCATGACTCACCCATCACAGAGTTTATTACATTCCAACCTTGTCATATGTGTGTGCACCTTCTTCTCTAAGATCGCATACTTCCTAAACAAGTTCTGCAACAACCAAAGTTGTTTGTTGACCAACTACACTAGGTCTCATTGTAATCTCCCATTGAAATTTTGTCCATCGCATCAGAAAAAAAATACTCCCTTTTCCCATTTCTACATATGGTCCATCTTCCAAAGATGTCAACAAAACACAAATTACAACAATACTTATATTTCCATGAGGTCGCTCCATATGAGTGCCTCCTTCCTTCAATGAATGCATTCTGCATGGATCTGGTTCAACCTGGGCAAGTAATGTTGTCCCAAGTTCCTCCTCTTCTACTGGCACTTCCACAACACATTCTTCTTCACATATCGCAACTTATTCCACCTCGTCGCAATCGACACCTTCATCCTACCCCACTGCCCAACCAATTCGAAGAAGATCTCCTTTAACATTTTCTTCCAAGACTTCAAGTTCAACCTGAATCCTTGGTTTCTCCTTTTTTCATGCATTCCAACCTATACAAGGTTTGTGAGAGTCCCCCATGGCACTGTAGTGAACTTTCCATCATTTGGTCATTTAGCTTGACCCTGACTCAAACGTGCCTATGTCTCTACCAAAATTGCCTTTGAATCAGCTAGGTCCTACCTGAACGAACCTCTGATAGCATCTATCAATGCCCTGTGCTAGTGGCAACTCCAATTCCACCATGAGTGTTGTGCAACACTAACTCATTTTTTTGTTTCACCACTATTAGAGGTTCCGTACTATGCCTATTACGAACACTTAGTTTATTTTCAAGTGTTTCTTCAATTATGCAGTGGAATTATCATTCATTCAAGTTCACTTATCTTCTTTACCATTTACCGCATAGAACATGTGATATTCAATAAACAATCATAAACATCGAACACGTGAGTTTATGAAGGGAGGGGGAAACTCCCCAAAACAAGTCTGCCCCAACTATTATAAAACTCCAACAAATACAATATAACTTTGTTTTACAAATTTACAAGAGTGTGACGGTTGCCTGGTTGCACCAACAACCCATTCAAACAAGTCTTCCCAAGTTGTGTTTTCATGCCTACATTTCCTGCCTGGTTGTGTAGTTCTTCCTACACAGTCAAGTTGTGCCACCTATGCCCACACTACCTGCAAGACATGTAGCCTCTTTCTGCACTCTCAAGGAACCCCAAATCTGGCCATCCAAACTGCAGAAATTAATTATTCAGAAATTTTCCCGCCCTGGACAGGCGCATTGCCCAGGCCACTGCCTGTTGCACATGACCATCCTTCTTCACCCTGAGATGCCCTGCAATGCCTTGAACTATTCTGAACGTTGCCCTAAACTATTCCAATCACCTTCACCCTTCACTCTGAACCTATGTGAATTTCTTGGTTGGTGATGCTCCTTGGTCGACTACCCAACTCCAATATATACAAGTCACCTCTCATTCAATTAGTCGAACTAACACATCCTTTGGTTTTTGCATCAACTCGTCATACTTGGTTGAACTGACACATTTTGTCATGGGTGTATCCCTTGCACCGACCTTCCATGAGTCAGGTGCATGCCCCTCACTGGGTGGTTGTGTCTTGCCTGCACCTTGGCTTGCATGCCATGTTTGTCGTTGGTCACTCTTTACCAAAACTCGCTTACCTCACCCTTGCCACTACTACTCACCCCACCTTGCTGCTACAATGTGCATGCTCCACAAGTCAGGCAAGCGCCCATCTCTATGGCGCGCCCGACTCTATGCCTCATGCCCATCACACACTTGCAACATGTGCGCGTGTCCCTCAACTTGGTTTGGTTAAATGCTCCCACTATGCCCATTGGTTAAACACCTCCTTGACACAGGTTTTTGACTCTCCTCATGTCTATGGGCACTCACAGGTGCTTGTTGGCCATATTTCCAACTCAAGGTTCTAAAAAATATAGTCAAGGTTGCATCTTAGTAGTGCAAGGTCTCCTTATCGCATGCAATAAAGATAGATTAGGTCATAAGTGGGACAATGATGGATGTTGGTCGCATTTGAGAATGTGATTCAGTGAAGCAAAATTTGAATTTGGTTAATTGGATATGAAAATGCGCTTGAAGTCTATCACATATGAGAAAGTGATTCGAGGAAGGGTAGCATGACTGAGGAAATCACATCTAGACATGTGACTTAGCTAAAGATAATGCAATTGGGGAAGATTGCTTAGTCAAGATGATATTGGGTCACACTTTCCTTTGCTACCATAATCTATAACCATAATTTCACCAATTTAATTACAAGATAGCTATAATTTCACCAAGACAATATAACTAGATTTTTGGTATTCTTATGAACTACTGGATCATACAAATTTCAAAATTCCCTACATATCTTCAACTCTCTTTCCATTGCAATTTCTTGAAGGACGATTCCTTTTCCTTTAATCTTGTAAGGCACCAAAGTCTCCTTTGCTTACCTCATTTAATTTATATTTTTGGCTTACATGGGTTATGTGACATATCCATGTGATAATGTTTATGCTTTAAGAAGAACGTATATAGTAGGGTCCTCACCAAGAGAAACAACATGTCCTTTTCTACATAGAATTGTCCTACAGTCACCAATGTTTGCTACAAACTTGGTTTACTATCATCAATGCTACTATAACAGCACAATCAAGGTGTCATAAACAAGTGTTCCAACCATGATATTTTATGTAAACCACAGTTTCTTTCCCAAATGACCTCCAATTTTGTCCAATTATCTTTTCAAGATCTCTTCCATAAATTTCCAATGCAAGGTGTGTTTTCGATTTGTTGTCAAGAAGAATATTTGTAGGTTTGATGTTCCTGTGGACATTTCTAAGATTATGAAGGTGTTGCAAAACCTTGGATAGTTGTTTTTTAGTGTCAATATTTTCTTCATGGAGGGATTTTGTTCCTTAATAGGCAAATCTTGAGCCAAGTCACCATTGTTATTGTCAGGAAGAAAACATGTACTTTGGGGTCCTTCATGCACTGCCACCAAATTTGCTTAATAATCCATATTGCATAAAAATAACAATTTTATATGAAAATTATCCAAACCTTCTGTAGTGGATAAAATGGATTTGTTTTCTACCATTTTGTCTCCTTCAAAAAATGCCTTATGAATAATGCTCTCAAATCTAGGGACATTTTCCAATGTTGTATTTGGATCACCAATGAACAACGATGTAAATTATTATATAATGCTCCCGATAGTATCAAATTTCAATTAACAAATGCTTCTAATGGGTTGAGCCTTTGGTCCAAGCACAACTTCATCCAAAAGTTGAACATATAGGACATGTATAAGAATAATCTTCACTGCTTTTTAAAACAAATTACCCTTCACCTATTTAATCGTGATTAGAGAAGTAGTGTTGAAATACCTTTTGGAAAATTGATTGGATCCAAATGCTAAGAATCCTTCTATCTAGGATGAATCAGGACATGCAAGCTTAGGTGATATGCCTCATAGACATATAATCACTTTTATTCTCAATGATAACTAGGTTATTAAAGAGTTTTGATCATTACAATAGACAGGGATAGATACTGTTAGGACTTTGAAAAACTCATGGGGACTCAAAATTTAGATATACAAGGAAAAAAAATTAGTTGTTGTTGTAGCGGCTACAACAATACCCAAAGCAGGAAAACTAGTAATATTTTTAAATATATTTTTATACTGAATGTGATAATACTATATATATTGCCAAACATCCATAAACTACCAATCCATTTACCATAAATTAGATTATACTCGTAGTTCCTTAAGCGAAACTATAAGTCATGGGAAAAACCATCATGTGCCATAAAACCACTAAACGATTTTTTTGTTAAGGAATTTAGACTTTTGTGATCCATAACATTGTTTAGAGAATCTTCGGCGAAATCACATAAGTATTCTTTTGTCGACGCGTTTCGAACCAACCAGTGTGGTTCATCGTCAGGACAAGTTGAAGATCAGATCCAGCTTATCATGTTTAAATAGTGTATGCAGAGACTCCAACGGCTATATTGCCAACGACTAATTTTGACCTAATGACCCAAGTCAGACTAATAATATTCCCGTTATATTTTTATTTATTTTTATTCTAGGAAATAGTTAAATTCGGTAATTTATATAATAAAGTATTCATTTCTTTATATATATTAAATTTCCAAAAAACCTAACTAATTTATATTAAAATAATATCCTTGGTATATTTAATAATAAATATTTTTTTATTCTAATTTATCATTTATACCTAATGGCCCAATTAATATATTTTATAATCAATTTAAGAATTTATATTAATTTATATTAAAATAATAACCTTAGTATAGTATATCGTATATTCATTTAATAATAATAGTATTTATATTATAATTTAACAATTTATACCTAATGGCCCAATTAATATATTTTATAATTAATTTATATTTATTAAATTAATTAATAATTTACTATTCTAATAATATTATTATAAATAATATTCTAGACATATTACTAGTTACATTAAAGTAATATTTGTTAATAACTTGTTTATTAATAAATGTATGTCTATGTACCAAAAAAGAAACTAACTCACATAATATTGGTACATCATATAGTTATTTATTAATTAAGGTCCATATGAAGCCAAATAGATGAATTATATCCTATAATCAATTATTAAGTAATCTATATTCATTTAATAATTTCCTCATCCAATCATGACTAATTATATTATCACATTAAAATACATGAAATAAGATAGAGATACTAAAATGTTGTAATTATTATGTAAAAATCCAAATTAACTAATAATTATAAAATTCTTGGTTAAATGAGACCATAAAGGAAATAAGGGTAATACATTCATTAACACATAACATACTAATAACTCAAATGATGCATACTGATAGGACCAACCAAACTAAAGCAACGGGGAAAAAATCCAAGAAACAAAGAGACCAACCGTCGAAAACCATCAAAAGGAGGAGGGAAAAACCTTAAGACCTAACAGAAAGGGGACAAAGAAGGCTAGGAAGACAGCGCTGGGACCCAGCAACTGCTAATCTTCCAACCATCATCCCTATTAAGATTTTCGGCCTTTTCTCAATCTCCAAGGCCTCTCTAAATTTGCGATGGTGAAACTGTGCAACCTTAGCAATGACCTGAGCATCTTCAATACAGACATGATGCATCGTCTTCCCGGCATGTTCAGCCAGGGCTGAGGACTTGGTCCTGCCATGCCTTAGGTCGGCTGAATGCTCACTAATCCTTTGATTGATAGAGCGACCCGTCTCACCAATATATGGTGTCCCACAGGAACACGGAATGACATAGACGCCCTTCATGTCTTTAGGGTCAACTGGATCTTTTACAGACCTGAGGGAGCCACGGATAGTATTGAGCGGTCTAAAAGTTGTGGGCACATCATATTTCCTCAGAATCCTCGCAATCCTATCAGTGGTCCCTTGGATGTAAGGCACGTTAACGCCGATGACACGATCTTTAGGATCCTTACGGGAAGAAGTCTCCTTCTTGGCCTTGAGGAAGGCTTTTTGACCCAGGTGTCTGCTGTAGCCATTCTTCACGAAGACATCTAGAAGATGAGCCTTCTCCGTTTCCAAGCTCTCTTCATCGGAAATTCTGACAGCACGGGTGGCAAGCGTACTTAGAACCCCTAACTTCTGAGCGGGGAAATGATGGGACGAAGCATGCAAGTAATGCTCAGTATGCGTCTTTTTTCTAAACACCCGATGAGAAAAGGAACCATCCACATTCTTAGAGATGAGAACATCCAAGAACGGAAGACACCCCTTATCTTCTTTTTCCATCGTGAATTTTATGGCGGCGGACTGGCTATTGAGATGATTGAAGAACCGATCTAGCTCATCAGGACCATACGACCATACAACACCAGTGTCATCAACGAATCTTTTCCAAAGCTTTGGTAAAAGCCGAGAGGAGGCCAAAGCCTTAGACTCAAAATCCTCCATAAAGAGGTTAGCGACGACAGGGGATAAGGGGGAGCCCATGGCAACCCCGCAAGTCTGTTCATAGAATTCACCCTCGAAGCTGAAAAAGGTGGAGGTAAGGCAAAGCTCAACTAGCTTAGCCGTATCCGGGTCGGTGAGCTTATTAATCACCCCCATGGCCTCATTGATGGGAATGCAAGTGTAAAGAGAGACCACATCGAAACTTACCAGAATGTCCTCGGGCTCAAGATTAATTCTCTTAAGATCATCAATAAAAGAAGCTGAGTCTTTAACGAAGGACTCAGTCTGACCAACCAAGGGCCTCAACTTTGCAGTGAGGAATTTGGCCAGAAGGTAAGTCGGACCACCAATGGCGTTGACAATGGGCCTTAGGGGGACCCCTTCCTTATGGACCTTTGGAAGGCCATAGATCCTCGGAGCGATGGGGTTTCCCTCAATAAGCTTCTGGGATAAAGGGGCAGTGGCATTGCACGACTTGATCGCAAGGGCGACCGCTCTGGAAACCTTTTTAAGGGGATTTTTCAAAAGCTTCTTATAACTCCCACTATTACAGAGATGATCAAGCATTTTATTCCTATAATCACTTCTATCTAGGAGGACGGCAGCCCCACCTTTATCCGCTTTTAAGACCACGACGTCACGATTATTGTTCAAGGTCTTAAGAGCCTCAAACTCAGCTTTGCTGATATTGCTACGGGGAGGCTTGGCCCTCCTCAGGGCAA
>APFE031170874.1:0-13577 GCA_000404065.3 Pinus taeda | reverse complement strand
TAATATGGGTCCCCAGTCCATGCCATATCCACCTATGTGGCCTCAATATCAGTTTCCAAGTTGGCAACAGTGGGCTCCTCAAACTAATTCAAATTCTCAATGAGCCCTAGACTGGCATGGACCCTCTCCTCCTGGACAGTTTCCCCAGTCAATGCCTCAACAACAACTTCAACTGCCCTCTAATATACCTCCTGGTAATCCACCTATTTGCCCTCAACTTCCTATCCAACCTAATCCGAATCCTAACAATAAAGGGGCTCAGCAAGCTGACACCCTCAACCTGCCTTCATACAACATCTCTACTGCAGAACTTTATGAGATGAATTTGAGATCTAGGTGGGTAGTATATGCTTAGTGCTCACCTATTATTATTGAACAAACTGGCATTGAGATTAAAGAACTAAAAACTGTTGAAGAGAAATCGAACCAAGCTAGTAAAAATTAGACATCTCCTCAACTTCTAATTACTCAAGAACACCGAGTTGATCCGCCCTATCTTGAAAGATTGGCCTTGAGTAAACAGATCCCTAAGGCTGATTTTGACTAGTTAGGAGAGTTACGAAATCAGTTTGTTACAATTCCCTTGTTACAAGCTATGAAGGATGTACCTATAAATGCAAAAACTCTTAGGGAATATTGTGCTAAAAAGCCTAGAAAGAAATCAAGGGACCCACTCACCATTCATGTGATGGGAAAGTTATCATATTTTATGACGGGAAAGGCTAAGCCTGTGAAGTATGGGGACCCAGGGAACCCAATTCTAACTATGCAAATTAATGGAGTGGAAATTCCAAATGTGTTGGTAGATTTGGGTGATGATATAAATTTCATTATTGCTGAAGCTATGCATACATTGGGTCTTCGAAACCTGAAACATACACCTATGGTGTTAGAGCTGCCAGATAGATCTACATTCAAACCAGGAGGCAAGTTAGTAGACATTACAATATTAGTTTATTCATGGCATTACCCTGTGGATTTCTTAGTACTGCAAACACAGTCCCCAGCTGGTGTCCATCCCATGATTCTGGGAAGACCATGGTTGGAAACTGCAGATGCCTGCATTGGATGTTGTTTTGGGAATATGGTTATCTCAAATGGGCAGGTTACTAAAAACCTTGTGTTATATCCTCCTACAGAACTTAGCCCATCAGTATGCCATTTGGTTGCAAGAAACCTTTATCAAAGGAAGAGTCTAAATCTAAGGATGAAGAATTAAGACTAGTCCTTACTATTGGGCATGCCCTTCAGCTGAAAACAAAAATAGAAGATGATACAATTACCGCCTTCATTAGTAACCCTTGTTCTGTTTCAAATTCAAATCAGTGAATTCTAGAATCTGTTTTGAGCTGTGAAATGGAGGAAAGTATTGAAAATACAAATGGATTGGAACAGGAAAGAGCTTCCCACAACTATTTCCCATGACAGCATTCCTATGGAGGTAGAACTAGGAAATACCCTGAATATTAACCCAAATTTGTCAGAATCCTAGACAAAACAACTTCTAGATGTTCTATGAAATCACAAAGAAGCCTTTTCCTAGGACTATATAGACATGAAGGGGATTCCTTCCAATCTATGTGCCCATCATACATACATCAAGGAGGATTGTCGTCCTATGAGACAACACCGGAGGAGGATGAACCCCGCTCTGAAAAAAATTGTCAAGGAAAAAATTCAAAAGCTGTTGGATGTATGATTTATTTACCCCATTTCGGAAAGCCAATGGGTTTGCCCGTTGGTGATTTTTCCCAAGAAAAATGATAAATGGAAAATATGTGTAGATTACAGAGAATTAAATAAGGCAACACAGAAAGACCATTTCCCTTTACCGTTCATTGATAAAGTGTTAGATACTTTGGCTGGGAAAAAGTTCTTCTCCTTCCTAGACGAATTTGGTGGGTACAACCAGATCTAGATAGCTCCCAAGGATCAAGATAAAACCACTTTCACATGCCTTTAGGGAACTTTCGCATACTGAGTCCTTCCATTTGGCCTTTGTAGTGCGGTTGCAATATTCCAAAGTGTAATTTTAGGGATTTTCTCTTATCTAGTAAATGACAGTGTTGAAATTTATATGGACGATTTTACCCCATATGGGGATTCATTCGAAGAAGGGCTAGCACATTTATAAAAAGTTCTTGAAGGATGTAAATGGATGCATGTCTCTTTGAGTACAGTAAAATGCCACATGATGATGGAGGAAGGAATAGTCTTGGGACATTTGCTTTCAGCTGTTGGAATTCAGATGGATCCAGCTAAGATAAAGGTAATATTTCACTTTCCAATATCCAAAACACCCACACAAGTACATAGCTTTATCATTTGTTTTGGTTATTACAAGCACTTTATAGAAAATTTTGCTAAGATAGCACACCACTTTTTCAATTGCTGGCAAAAGATGCAGATTTTGTGTGGACAGATGATTGTGATGTAGCCTTTGTGAAGATCAAGGAACTTGTCTGTAGAGATCTAATCCTTCAAGGGCCGAACTAGACATTACCATTTCATATCCATGCTGATGCCTCTCAGGCAGCATTTGGGGCAGTTTTGGGATAGCAAGTAGACAAGGTGCCCTATGCAGTTTACTATGTTAGTAAGAACTTGGCTCCTATTGAGTTGAACTACACAGTGACAGAAAAAAAATTCCTTGTTGTCATCTACACCATCAACAAGTTCTGACATTATATTATTGTGTATCCTACCTTTGTACACACTGATCACGCAGCAATCGAGTATCTGATGAATAAACCCATTACTCCTGATCGTATTACAAGATGGATGTTGTTACTTCAAGAATTGGACATCACCATAGTAGATAAACCAGGAAAGGATAATGTGGTTACTGATATTCTCTCTAGACTAGATAATAATGTTGAAATTACACCCATAGAAGATAGTTTTCTAGATGAGCATATTTTTGTAATTTCTGCTAACACTTTGTGTTATGCAGATACTGCTAATTATCTTGCTATGGGGAAAGTACCTCGTCACTTGTCATACAAGGAATAACGGAAAATTATTCATCATAGGACCTAATATTCATGGATGGTAGGATACCTTTTTCACATAGGGGTTGATCAACAAATTCGTTGTTGTGTATCTGAGGACGACATTTATGAGATATTGAAGGCTACCCATGATGGCCCTTGTGGAGGACATTTTGCAGATAAAAGAACAGGCCATAAGGTGTTGCAAATGGGATATTATTGGCCTTCTATCTTTTAGGATGCTCGAGATTATGCCTAAAGATGTGACATTTGTCAATGCATGGGGCAGCCGGGAAAATTAGATGAAATGCCATTGCAGCCCTAGGTAGTCCTCAAAACTTTTGAGAAGTGGGAAATTGATTTTGTTGTACCTTTTGACCCACCTTCTCATCAAAAGGTTCACATTCTGGTCTGCACTGTTTATGTGACTAAGTGGGTGGAAGCCAGAGCTGTTGCGAAAGAAACTAAATAGATGGTTCTGTATTTCCTTTTTGAAGAGATTTTTGCTCGATATGGTAGTCCAAGGGAGATTGTTTCAGATGGAGGGGCACATTTCACATCCCACATTATAGCAAGGCTTATGCAGAAATATGGATTCAAACACAGGGTGACAACTCCATACCACCCCCAAGCGAATGGACAGGTAGAAAGTACAAACAAGGTATTGGAAAATATCTTGACAAAGAATGTAGCAAGCTATCATTGGGATTGGTCTCAGAAACTTCCGAAATCTCTCTGGGCATATAGGACAACATTGTGGAACACAACTGAGTTTTCATCATTTGAGTTAGTCTATGGGAAACCCCCCTGGATTCCAATAGATTTTGAGATCAACACACTCATAACAGCTTTGGAAGTAGGATTAGACTTATCGAAGGCCCAAAAACACCAGTTGGAACAACTAAATGAGTTAGACGAAATCTGTTCAGTGGTTGTCCAAAAAACTACTGCTATTCAACAGCAGAGAATGAAATGGCATGATAAATTTATCAAGAATAAGGTGTTTCATAAAGGAGATTGGGCACTGCTCTATGACTCTTGTTTTAAATATTTTAAAGGAAAGCTTTGCACTTGTTGGATGGGACCCTATGAAGTGGGTGTTGTGTTTGACAATGGAACAGTCAGATTGGTTACAATATATGATACTCATGCTTCCTTCTTAGTGAATGGACACTGCCGAAAACTATACCACCGTCCAACTTCTAAGGATGCCTTAATCAAACATCTCTTTGATAAATCTGGTTTGATGGTTGTCAATGCAGAGAATGCTTCCTCTGCATCCTCTTCTTAAAAAATAATAATAATAATAATAATAATAATCTGTTGTTACTACTTACTTGTTTGTCTTTTACAGGAATAATGATCAAAATCTGATGAGGAAGAGCTGATAAAATATTTTCCAAGTAATAGTTGATGTTGTTACTCTACCACTGTTTTTACTCCTAAATTTTTTTATAAGTGTTGGATGATATTACTCCACGACTATTGTTACTCCTGAAAAAAATTCTGAGTGTCAGATGTTGTTACTCCATCACTGTTGTTACTTCATCAGTGTTGTTACTCTGCCACTATTGTTACTCCTAAAAAAAATTCAAGTGTCGGATGATATTACTCCACCGTTGTTGTTACTCGGTCGGTGTTGTTACTTTGCCATTGTTGTTACTCCGTCGTTGTTGTTACTCCGTCGTCGTTGTTACTCCATCAGTGTTGTTACTCCGCCACTGTTGTTACTCCATCAGTGTTGTTACTTCGCCGCTATTGTTACTTCACCAGTGCTATTACTCTTTCGGTGATGTTACTCCACCACTGTTGTTACTCTGCCAGTGATGTTATCCGTTGGTGCTATTATTCCACCGGTGCTAATACCCCACCGTTGTTGTTACTCCACCACTACTATTACTCTATCGGTTACTCTGCCATTACTCCACTCCCAGGTAGGTCGCCAAGTATGTCTCCGTTGACTCTTACAGATTCAATTAAAATATTCCATCGATGAGACATATACGTGTTGTGGATGGCTTCATTTAAGTTGGGGAGGTCCTGTCATAAGTAAACGATGGCATATTTAAAACCATAATAATGACATATCATATAATATCATTATTAAATCTGGTGCAAACGATACACCCATAAATTCCATGATTCTGTAATAATTATTTTGATGCATTGGTATTTGAATTACGTACATTCAATAACCAATCGGTCTTTTCCGATTCATACAAATTAATTATCGTAATTATTTCATTGTACTTTCCATGATTTGCCATAATTCTTCGTGTTTTTCAAAATAATTACTAGCCGCTTTCACCACTTTTTGTTTGTGTCCCACCATGTCATTACCCATCACTCTAATTTGGTTGTTATTACTCTCTCCCCCAACAGCCAACTGCATCCAAGTGTTGTTAGTTGTTCTACAGCAATGGGTGGGTTCATTGAATGTCACGAGCTGGAGGATACCACCTTGGTCCGTAACAATAGAGAGGTGTGGCAGCTTTTCGTCAATGCATGTTAGGAAATTTATTTTAACATGTTGTAGGGATTCGATGAGGGGATTGTATTGGAATTCACACTCAATTTGAATGATGACAACTGGGGTCAGAGGGATAGAAATCCCTGTCACAGAGGAAGTTATTACAGAAGTCAGTGGATTGCCTCAGCAGGGATAGAGCTGGATTTCATGAAGGACTTCCCTCATAGAGTTTCTTGAAGTATTTCTATAGGCCAGTGAGAGTGTCATCCAAAAAGGCTAGGGGTATGACTAGAACTCATTACCGCATCCATGGGGTGATGTAGCAGGTTTTGCGATGAAATACATAACCTGAGAAGGATGGTACACCACTGTATTCAAGTATCATTTCAAGGTGTTAGCTTGTCTTTAATTTCCATAGTCAGAGGTCTTCTCTTTGAACATGCCTTTCTTTTTGTTGAAGAGCCTTCAATTGATGGCACAATCTGCCCAGCATTCATGACAGGCTATAGCAGTTATCACTAATCACGGGCTGCTTCAATTACTAGTCATGCATGCATCGACCCGATTTCAAATTCCTTGGACAATGTTTAGGGAATAAATAGAAGAAGAAGTAGCAGCTGTTATAGCTGCTAGAGAAGAGGAACCAGAGAGAATGGAATAAGAACTAGTAGAGGATGAATACATAGACCAAGAATAACCTGAAGAGATGGAAATGGAGGAAGAGGAACTAGAGCAAGAAAGTTAGCTTGAAGTGGAAGAAACAGTTGGTGCTATAGCTGAGGTTGTTACACAAGAACCAGCCTTGACTGTGGAACTAATGGAAGAAAAGAAACCAGATCAAGAAAGAGATCTTGAAGTGGAAGAAATAGTTGGTGCTACAGTCGAGGTTGTTAGACAAGAACCATCCTTGACTGTGGAGTCGATGGAAGAAGAGCAACCGGAGTAGGAAAGGCTCAAGACAGAAGAGACAGTCAGTGCTACAGCTAAGGTTGTTACAAAAGAACCAACCTTGACTGTGGATCTAATGGAGAAAGGAATTATGGACATGATAGATGGGATTGACACGGTGATACAAGAATCCAATTTTATTAATGAAGTGCTAGAGGAAACAATGTCAGCACCATCTACTCAGGAAGCATTGGATACAGGTGGTGGTGCCACACAAGAAACACCACCAACCCATCCGGTCTTGGAAAATGTGGAAAGGATGAGTCCTGAGGTTGAAACTGTCCCACAAGAAATAGTGTCAACCGTGGGATAGGAGTTAACACAAGAGGAATACTTGGGCTAGAGCATAATTGTCACAAGAGAAGGGGAGGAACTCGAGGTCATAGACAGAGCAAGTGTAGACCAGCGAGAAAACATCTTTCAGTCTCCTTTTTGTGCCACCATTCCAAGAGGATCGAGAGTATCTCTTTCCCCCTTATGCTTAGAAAAGGAGGTTGCTATTCCTCCCATTTTAAATTTTGGTGGGTCAGCTAAAGGTTCAATCGTTCTTAGTCTCTTGACTGCTAATTCTCAGCAGGGCCATTCTGAAGAACAGAGGGAGGAGGAACACCTTGCAAAAGAATGGGAATAGTTAGTGGACGAAGGAGGTGTTTTTCAGGCAATAGATGCCCTAGAGGCTAGAAGGGAGGAAGAAGAAATTTATTCTGAAACAAGGGAACCAAGTAAGGAGAGCCCAGTAGAAGTAACTGTGGATACTCCTCCAAGTGATCCACTAGCTGCTGAACCAACTGCAGGGTTAGTTTCATTAATTATAAAAGATGAAGAAATTGATCCTGAAAAAATGGGAACCAAGTATGGAGAGCCCGATAGATGGAACAGTGGATACTCTTTTGAGTAATCCACCACCCGCTAAACCAGATGCAGGGCTGGTTGAGTTGGTTTTCAAAAAAGAAGCAACTGCTTCCGAAATGGAGGAACCAAGGATAGAGAATCCGACAGAAGGACTATTGGATACTTCTATGAGTAATCCACCACTTGTTGAACCAACCATAGGGTCAAATGAAGTGGTTGCTAAGCAAGAACGGATAGAACTGTGTGAGCAGAGGAGGCCACCCCTTAAAAAGAAATATCAGCTACAATTCAGGGACACGGTGTGGTTGAAAACAGAGGTTCGAGGGCTAAGAAGATAGGTGCATCGACTCAAGAAGCAGGTAAGAAAGTATAAACGACAGGATAGGAAGCCTAAGGCCACGGTGGTCGAAGCAGCAACATAGGTAGATGATGTGCCGACGACCTCTCTTGCTACTCAAATAGATCCTATCGAGCACTTGTTCAACGACCGTGAATTCTCTTTAATAGCAAAGATTCAAACTTGGAAATCCACCATGGCCCGTTATCAAAATGAGGTGAAAAGGGTCTAAGAATAGTCGTCCAAGGCTATCTTCAAGTATATAGAGCGATTGGACATATTACGGTTGAGGTATGCAAAGCAGCAGCTCAAAGTAGAATGGTTGGAAGGGAAAGTGCTGGAATTGAACACTGACAAAGAACATATGTTCAACCGGGCACAACAGGTAATGGCATGCCACCCTCCTACTTCTAGTTATGCCTTGTTCTTGCATGAGAAATTTCTTTTCTTCTGTTTGGAAAGTATTAAGAAGGAGGTCAGTCATGAGATCGAGGACTCTGTACAGTTCCTTAGTATAATGAGAATCCATGATTTGGTAACCCAACATTTGATGTGTGAGCTTTATCTGCATGGATACTTCCTATGCAATGATAAAGAATTTAACCCAGTCCCATATATGAGGGACATTTATTTAAGGGCTCTCACCTCCTATACTATTAATCAGATAAACTGGCAGAAGGATTCTAATACATTTGAGTCAAATCAAAACATGAAGTCTCTTATGATGAGAGGGGAGCATGAATGGTCCATGACTATGTACAATAAGCACAACACCTTTTTAGAGATTGAGGGAAATAGAGACTGGATGTTGAGGACACATAAGTGGTGTATCGACCTTTGTGTCAAACAAATAGTCACATTTCAAGATTAGGCCCTTAATAGTTGTTAGAAGAGGTGGATGATGTCACCTACAACTATCTGGAAGAGGGAACCTTTTAGAGTGACAAATTTTTCATGGGAACTAAGTCGTGTGCCGAGATATGTAGCATGCATCCAAACATGTGGGGTCTAGTGGATGGGACTCAGGTTCAAGTTCCCCATCATTCGGTTGCTAGCAGAGCATTACACCCCAACTTACAATGTACCAAATGATTGGTGGAAGGATGTTCTTCTCACAGAAGGGTACAAACCCCTAGGAACATACATGGTAGATGAGTATGATCTCGCCTAGCTCCACACTGACTATAGCCGTTCTAACCCAGATCTGTGGAAGCGGCGAGCTGCATGAGGGCATGCAGAAGGCTAGTTGGGAGGAGATGTTGGGCACCAAATCTGCCTGTCCTTTCCTTATATTTTCATCTATCCTTTCATCCTTTTTGCACCAAATGATATGCATTTTTTGTGATAACTTTATGAGGTAACCCTTCTTTCTAAGTATCTTGGAATATTTAACTGATGAAGTAAGGTCACGGGGATTTTACCTATGTGAACTACTAAATCTTCTTATTTCCACAGATTTCAGTGAACAGGTATCACCTTCATAGCTTGCAGCAGTGATCCCATCTTCATAGCGGTGATTCGGCAATGCTGCAACAACATAACCAATTCACAACTGCTTTCAAAGCCTATTTTGGATTTTTTTGTTCTCACTCTCTCGACAAATAGTTGTTGTTCTAAATTGTTGTATATTTTGGGCATTAGTTGCCTGGTTTTGGGGAATATGTCATTCCCATGTATTTGTATAAAAGGAGTAATTTATTCCTGTGTGAAGGGTTAGCAGCACAAAAGCATATATTGTAACAGCGCTTTACAAATTAATCAAATACAAGCAAGATGTTGTTCTCTTCTTCATTGTGAATTAACACAACCTTGATTAGAGAGTTGGGCTTGCTCTTTTGGTAAGGTGTTGCGTATTTATTTTATGTGTGTTGTTTTCATTATTGTGTGTTAATTCCTTATTGTTGTTATAGATCATTATTGATTGTTGCGAATTCCTTTTAAGTTCTGCAATTTATTTCTAATTACTGTTACAGCGATGCTTTGATTCTTTAGCCATGAATCACTGGTTGATGTAAGATTGTAACCTTGCCCCTACGTATACCTTACATGTTACCTTGAAATTTGTATGCACCCGGATTGATGAATTAATGTGGAAAAGGGTAGAATAGTTTATTCACACTCAGACACCAACAAATGGCATAACAGTGGATCGAGAAAAGGTAAGAGTTATCGCGAAGTGGGAAACTCCCAAGAATGTAGATGAGGTGAGATATTTCATGGGGTTAGTAGCTTATTATAGGAGGTTCATTAGGAACTTCTCACAAATTGCTTATCCTATCACATCATTGTAGAGGATAGCTAATAAGTTTGAATGGACAGCGGAGTATGCAGCCAGTTTTGACCAACTCAAGCAGTTGTTGACACATCCACCAATGCTAAAAAGATTGCAGATATGGATAAAGATTTTATCACATGTACAGATGCGTGAAAGAGATGACTTGGTGGATTCCTTATGCTAGATCGACAAGGTGGTATGCTATGAGTCACAAAAAATGAATGAGAACGAGTAGAACTACCTCACACATGATCTTGAGTTGGCAGTGATCATGCATGCATTGAAGATGTGGAGGCACTATCTTCTTGGTAGGAGGTTTGTATTAATGAGTGATCATAGTGGTTTGCAGTATCTATTTGACCAACCAAATCTAAATGGTAGGAAAGTTTGTTGGTTGGACATAATCAATGAATTAGACTTTGAGATTAGGTACATCAAAGTTAAAGAGAACATGTTGGCATATGCTCTTAGCAGGAGGATACAAGTAAATCACATAACAATGATGAGCTGCTATGAGACAGGCTTACAAGATAGGATTGTCCAAGCAGGTCAGTGGGATGTCAAGTATATGGAGATTGTGTGCAGATTGTAGTAGAGTACAGGTATAGGTACAGGTACTAGTACAAGTATAGGTATAGGTGTGAGTGTGCAAGATGTGGACTATCGTCTCATGGAAGGTGGATTAGTTAGATTTAGGAATAGGATATATGTGCCAAATAGTAGTGACCTCAAGAAGGTGGTATTCAAGGAGTTTCATGTGAAACCCTCTTCAGATCACCAAGGTTATTAGAAGACACTAATGGTGGTAAGAAGTTTTACTATTGGCCAAATTTGAAGAGAGACATAGTAGAGTTTGTGGCTAGGTGCTTGGATTGTCAGCAAGTGAAGGAAGAGTGTAAGAATCTAGGTGGACTGCTACAGTTGATTTCGATTCCAGAGTGAAAATGGGAGGTCATTTCCATGGACTTTATCACAGGTTTTCCAAGGAAAATGAGACACAATGATTCCATCATGGTAGTGGTGGACAGGTTAATAAAAGTAGTGCACTTCATAACAGTGAAGTCTACATTCTCTCATTCCAATGAAGTCTACATTCTTGGTGAGTGATGTAGCACAGGTCTTTATCAAGGACATGGTTAGACTGCATGGAGTGGTGAAGAATATTGTGTTAGACAGGGATGCGAATTTCACTTCCAAGTTTTGGAAGAAGTTATTTGTAGGTTTGGGCATAGATTTTTCCTTCAATACAACTTCTCATCCGTAGAGAGTTGGACAGATAGAAAGGGTCAATAAGATATTGGAGGACATATTGAGGATGTATGTGATGCATCAAAAATAGAAGTGGGAAGAGTACCTTCCACTGGTAGATTTCACTTACAACAACGAGTACCAGGAATAATTGAAGAAGAGTTTGTTTGTAGCATTATATGGGTGGAGTTGTAATACTCCCATCAATTGGAGCGATCGAGTTAATAGGGTGTTGATTGGACCAAACATGGAGCAGGAAATGCAAGTAATGAAGAATAATTTAAATGCAACATAGGATATGAAGAACAAATATGCAGATCAGAATAAGTTGTTCAAACAATTCCAGGTTGGGGAATAGGTGTACTTGCGCATCAAACTAAAGAAGATCTCCTTTTGGATTGGAACATGTGACAAGATGGCAACCTGGTTTTTTAGACCCTTCAAGATTACTGAGAGGAATGGGCCAGTAGCATATCAACTTGCACAGCCTCTGACAGTGAAAGTCCATGATGTTTTCCATGTGTCACTGCTTAAGAAGTATGTCAAATATGTTGATCATGTGATTGATTGGTCTATATTTCAAGTGGATCCAGAAGGAGAATACTAGCTAGAACCATAGTGAATTTTGCAAAGAAAGATGCCCATGCTCCGGAACTGAGCAATCAAGTAGGTTAAAGTACAATGGAAGATGGTGAATAAGATGTGGGCTATGTATCTTTCCTTATTCACTGGTTAAGTGGATATTTTGGTATATGTCTTGGTACATGTTTTGGTGATATTTGGTATATGTACATATGTATGTGGATGTAAATATCGCCAGGAGCTATGTTATAAATCGTCAATAAGAAGTATGGGTGTCATGTCATTATGATGCTATACTTATTATGTTGTCATGCTAGTTTTATTCTCAACGTGATGATCATTGTAAATTATACAATGAGCTAAGTTTTAAAGCTCCATGGGCAGCATGTTTTGCTTACAATAGCCTTGTTGGTTGTAGGTGTTGTTGAACACCAAGGATGGTGTTCCCCCAAGGAGGAGGGTTCTGTAACAACCCCCATGAAAAATCCATGTAATAAAAGTAATAAAGGAAAAATAATAACCATGGTTGATTGGACACTTATTCCAAAATGAATGTTGGGCAAAAGCATGGTGATGGGGATCGCTAGTGATTAATTAATAGCTAAGAAAATTGGAAAAGGAAATGGCAAAGGATTTGGAAATGAAAATTAGATTTTTGGCACATTTATTTATGAAAATAATGGAAATTAGGAGAAAAGGGAGGTGAAAGGTCACATGTTGCATGTAAGGAGGGAAATTAAGAAAATAGAGGGCTCATTAATAAAAAGGCTTATGAGGATCAGTGCACAGACTTTTGTCAGTTCATTGTTTTAGATCTCTCTCTATTCTCTCTCTCTCATACTCTTGGACACTTAGAGTTTTATTGGAGCACTCTTGGAGAGTGTGGCATGTTAGAGCCTAGATTTTCCTTAGGCTGGAAAGGCAAGGGTCTAGGTCCACATCAAACCACGCTCAGCCTCGTAGCTAGCCCTACGAGGACAGGAGAGGGCTCTCTCCAGGTCGATCTCGGCAAAAGAAAATCGATGGGGCTCAAGATGACTGAAATAAAAGCTAATTTTAGGCTAGGTATAAAGTACAAGGGTTTGATTTGAGTTTTTGGGGATTTTGTGATGGAAACAGGGAAAGGCAAATTGGGCTCAGGGATGAGGCACAGTTTCTGCAGAGTTCTGATTGGAGCAAGGAAGGCAATCGTTTTGATGCTTTAAAGTGAGTTAATGGATGGATCAGACTAGTGAGGAGCTAAGGAGAGCAAGAGAGTCTCAAGAATTCTCCTTAAACAGATGAAAACATGGAAATTTAAACAAATTCAAAGGCAGAGCATAGCAGTTAATGGATTCTACCTTAATCACTCATTTGTTCAAATTCAGAAGAAAAGAAAGGAAAATGATACACATAACACTAATGAACTTACAATTACTTAGAGAATAACACCATCAAAACATAAAGCCACATGGATCCCAAACAGTGCTACAAAACCCTGGTCTTTCCTTAGCCAAAAATGCAAAGATAGAATGTACAATGATATGCTAAAGCAATCTCAAGTGTCCAACCCTAAAACTGACTTAGAGAATACATGATATAGACCATATTAACCCATTCCCATGCCTCTAGGGATCGAGCTCATCATTCTAGGAGCTATTTCAACTAATTCTAAACAAAACACTAAAATCTAGGCAATCAAATCAACTTGCCTCTATAAGGTAGGAAACTAATTCATTCATCAAATTTTCACTTTTTAGTGAATGAATCCTCTAGAAAAAGTAAATATGGGCCAAAATTACATCATAATCATCAAGTTACATCAAGATGGGTCAAAAATTACATCTGGAAGCAAAACTAGTCAAGCTGGCTGAATTTCTGAGCTGGAAGGTGAAA
>APFE031170872.1:0-14387 GCA_000404065.3 Pinus taeda | reverse complement strand
CAACTCCCTCCAAAAAACAAAGATTGATGGCTGCTTATGATTTCAAGGGGGACAAAATGATTTTTACTCATTTAAAGCCTAAAGTTCCACATCCCAAAACCTCTGCAAATTACATAAGAACAAACTTGGAGGTCTTTTCTAAAGACATACATCCAATGGATCAAATAGAGTTGCACAAGCAAACAGGGGAAATGGTTTATGCTACGCTTGCAGACAAGGCCATGCTAGCCCATCAGTTGAAAGAATCACCGAGGAATACAAATACACATCTTGATTTGGAAAGGATGTCTTCCCAGGCTAAGAACAACAGAATAAAAATGTTGGAAGACATAATCATTGATCTAGGACATGATCCAAAAGATCCAAAGGGTGTTAGGGCCCTTATGAAAAAGAAGGAGGATGATATTGCTACACTCAGGAAACAGTCAAAGTTGCCTGCAACTATTCACCCTGACACTACAGAACTTGCACAGGAAAAAGAACTTGATGACATCATGGATTTACTTATGAAGATGAATCAAAGAATACTAGAGATGGAAGGAGAATTCGAGAAAGCATGGCAAGGTAGACAAGGAGAATCAACCTCCCAGCCCCCTCAAACTTCTACAACTCTTGGCCCTGCCCCTCCTACACAAGCAGCAGCAGCCCCTCCTGCCATTCCAGCACCAACCACAGCCACATCAGCAACAACAGCAACAACAGCAACAGAATCTAGCATGAGTATGGACGACTTGATGAAAGCTGTCAAAGAACTTGAAACTCAAGTGACAGAAATAAATGAGGCCAAAGATAGACTGGCCAAGCTAGAGGCCAGCTATGACAAGTCCAAGATGATTGGAGCAGAGAAGCATTGAGAAATAAAAGCCTTGGAAGCCAAAGTGAAAGCTTTGGAAAAAGAATTGCTTCTAGGAAAAACTCTAGCAGAAATCAAGAAGATAATTTGGGCCAGAATTAGCCAATCAATACATGACCAATGGAGGTCAATCCAGGCAATACATGAGCATATTGAACTGATAGGCATAGCTCATGTTGAAATACAAAGGACTAGAACAGCACTAGGAATCATGCCTGAGCAGGCCAATAAAATGATACATTTCCTCAATACCCACACTAGGGAAGAATTGGCAGCACTAGAAATAAACAGCAGAACAGACACCATCCTGGCAGCTAAGAAAGTGCTGACTTTGAGGAATTTCACTCAAACACTAGAAAGAAAATGTCAGGATATGAAGGCAAAAATTGATGAATTCAGGGAAAAGATGACAATATTGCAGGATAAAGGACTGGCAAGCCTAGTGATTGGCACAAGAAAACTGTTGTCATATGATCAGTATATCACAAGGATCAACAATTATGTTGAGAATCAAATCACAACATCCAGTAGCTCCACAGAAGAAGCAGGGCCTCCCTCTGGGCAGTCTCTGTATGATAAATTAGAAAATTTATTTTTTATTGAGCATGAGATAAATCATCTGTTTGAAGTGCCTCCAAATTTCTACATATATACTGAAGAAGATGAAACACTGGTAAAAATAAGGAGACATCAGCTACCTCCAGCTGATTGGTGGCAGGCAATGCTGGAAATTCTGCCGAGGTTATCCCACTATATTATTCGTTTTTTGTGAAAATTCAGATCTAAGTCACAGTACAGGTCAGCAGACAATTCAGCACGCAGATATCACAGGAAGCACCCATACAGTGACTCACCAAAGAACTCAGACAATAGGCTCAACTAACCTAAAATTAAAGGCACATCTACAGCCAACTTTCCTGAGCCAAAATGTCAAAAGTTGTGTGACAGAAAGATAGCTTCCATCTCAACATTAAATGTTGTAGTTATATCTTTCATTTACTTTTTGTAAGAGAGTTGGTGGTGTAATTTATTGCACAATAACTCACTATTGAGATATTTTGTATTCTATTTTTGTATATATATCCCCTCAAAGAACGTATTGAAGGTCGGTTGTAGTGAAACTCTTTCAGAAGAGCTATATTGTATATCTGAGACATTTGTGCTAATACAAATTGCTGGTGGAGTTCCTGGTTCCTATACTGTCTGGAGGTGGAAATGAATGGCTCTGTTATGTTGCAGAATTCCTGTGTCATTTGCCGGAACAATAAGTTATTCTGAACTGTGTTGTTGTTTTTCTGTGTATGTCATAATTCATATATGTTCATGATCATAGTAAATAGAGAAAAAGAATAGCTTAGGATTTGTTTGAATACACCCTATGCTCAATCTTTATTTCTAAATATGTTTTCTTCTGGATTAGCCATGGATATGAATTCTTAATTGCTCATGTCTAAACTAATTCTATCACTGTGAATATTGTTTAAGAATTCTTAACTGCTCTTAAGCAATACTTTCATTTTTCCCTTGTTAGCATAGTGAAAGATTCTCAATTGCCTTTCACTCACTAATTCCATAACTTCATTACATAAATCTAAGAAATTGTTCCACAGATGTCTATCTAGCTTTGTAGCAACACTCTGCCTTCAAAAACATACTTCAGCAGCACACTTCTTTGAAATCCATTGCCCAATGGCCCAAACTCTTCTGTAAATTATACCTCAGCTCTGTTTGAATTCACCAACCAACCAAACTCAAACAAAATCAACACACCATAACTAGCCTAAAATCATCCACCAACAAGGCTAAATCATAAAGAGAGAGCCCTCTCTGGTTGCAGGTAGGCTAGGACCTGTAACTAAAAGATTGGTTAGTGGTTACCTCGACCGTATTCCCTTTAGGAAGTAGGGAAAAACCTGAGTGATAACATCATTGGCGACTCCACTGGGGACTTTTTTTCAAATTACCACCTGAAAAGAAGCAGCTTCCTGTTTAACCTTCTCATAGAATACCAAGGAGACAAAACTCAGAAGCTGGCTCCAAAGAAGAAATCTCGTTACACTAGGTCCAACCCTGACCCTAATCCCCCAGCTGTCTTTGAAAACCCCAATTTAATCCCCAAGATCTTGAAGAAACAAGAGTAGCTAGGAGAGCTCTCAGACTCAGATACAGAACCAATTCAGTAGAGCTATATTCCTACTCCTGTCAAAGCATCAGTTTATCCTCACATAACCCCCACTTATCCTAGTTCCTCATCCACTTCCCAAGGTAGTTTCCCTACTCCTCCATCCCCAACAAACCTTACTCCTATTATACCTGTTGTTCCAGTTGTTCCACTCCTTCTCGCTGTCCCTTTTGTCCCTGCAAATATGGCTAACAGATATGCTCCTTTACACCTTCCTGCGAATCTAGGGGCTATGCCCCAAGACTATCAAAGAAAGATCACTTACTTTGATGGTACTGGCACTTATACAGCCCAACAACACACCAAGAGAATGCAGGACTACTTTGAGAACTATGAAATAGATGATGAAGATGTAAGAATCAAAATTTTTGTACAAAGTTTAACAAGGGATGTAAGGAACTGGTTTAGGTCTTTAGCTGCAAATTCTATACTCAATCCTGATGCCTTATACCTAAGTTTTTTAAACAGATGGGAAAAGATAAAAGACCCTCTACACATACTAACAGAGTATGATAACTTGAAAAGGGGTCCACAAGAAATAGTTCAAGATTACTGTGTTAGGTTCAACAATGTATACAACGCCATTCCTCAGAACCTAAGACCTCCACCTGATCAAATTCCCTGATCAAATTCCCTGATGGATTTGATTCAGATATGGCATATCAATTAAGAGAAAGAGCACCTCCAAGTCTTGCAGACATGTAGAATATAGCTGTAAGTGTGGAGGCAAACCTGATTTCCAAGAGAACCAGAGCAAAAAATGAGAGAAGAACAACATTTAAAGAGGAACCCTCAACCTTTGACCAAAATCTAGATGCAATCATGAAGGGTATGGAGAGGTTGGGGGATAGAGTTGAGACCATGGAGAGAAAGTCCTCTTGGGAAGGTAAAACAAGCAACACTACTAGGAATCCCAATTTTAGAAAAAACCAAAACCCAAATGTTGGGAGGACTGGTCGTGATCAGAATATCAGACCTCCATTTCAAGAAAAATATGCAGAGGCCTCAACCGCTAGTGAACAAATAGAAGATCCCCACATCAATCTAATGGGTTTGGACAGTGAACAACAAGTATTCTTAACACAAGATGATCAACAAGCCCAAGAATACAAACAATTCCAAGCAAAATATGGTGAGTCATTTGATTTCAGAGAAGGGTATGACACAACAGTCTATAAAGTACACAAACAATACAAGTTAAGAAGTAGAACCATAGATGTACCTGAGAATACCAAACAAACAGCGACCAAACTGCTCAAAAAATCTAGTGATAAAGTTGTCTTAACAGAGTCCTCAGATAAAAAACTCCAAAGGGAGGTCATAGTGGAAGATGTATCTGATATACAGCCTCCAGTAAAACCTACATCTACACCCTTTCTTCCAACAGAAATCTTGGGTAGGCCTCTAGAAAACAGACCTAATTCGGACTTACCCCAAAACGGTGTACCTGACCAGGACAAGGTCACCCAAAATTCGGTAGAAAAGGAAAAACTTGTTGCTCACAATATAAAAGTTCAGATGGAAAAGCCTTTCAATCTTGAAACAGAAATTGGCAAACTGAAAATAGAATTTCCTCTTTCTGGACTAGCCAAACATGAGGTCTTCAGACAACAAATCAATAGATCATTACAGGTACCAGAAAATAGGGATGCAGTTAATATTCTGGATGATCAACCAGAGCTGATTTTTAGCTCAGAAGTCAATGGCAAATCAGTGGATGGAGGTACCCCTCCATTTTATGTGAGCCTAAACATCCATGACAAGGTGCTACAAAATGCCATGTTTGACTCAGGGGCCTCGCATAACCTAATGCCCAAATCAGTAATGGAAAAACTTGACCTATACATCACCAGACCCTATAAAGATTTGTTTTCATTTGATTCTAGCCAGGTGAGATGTTTAGGCCTAATCAAAGACCTTTGTGTATCCCTAGTCCAATATCTAGCCAAAACAATTTTAATGGATGTGGTAGTAGCTGACATTCCACCTAAATATGGTATGCTCTTATCAAGATCATGGGGTTCCAAACTCCAAGGATCTCTGCAACTAGACATGTCATATGCCACAATTTCAGTCTTTGGCCAGCCAAAGAGATTATACCGAGAAACACTAATGAAATATGTGGTCAACAGTCAGGAGAAGCCCCAAAACTTCCCAATCTACTCCATTCATTCAGACATGGACTCATTCATACTGTACAATGCTGATATGTGTCCCAAAATTGAGGTCAAGCTCCTAAAAACAACAGAAACGAGGCACATAAATGTCTACTGCTCAAGATCGAAAGATCACTGATGTGAGCAAACCTACACATTCTGCTGATAATATATCACAAGAATCACCAAAACTAGACCATCCCACTGAACAAATCTGTAAATCCATGGAAATAAACATTGATCAAGAGATCTTGTGGTGTTTAGAATTTGATGGGTCACTAAACAAGCTAGGAGTAGGAGCAGGGGTTTGGATACACAATACTCAAAATGACCATGCTCTAGGTCATGCATTTAGGCTTAACTTCAGATGTACAAACAACATGGCCGAATATGAAGCCCTTTTTCTAGGTCTCAAACTGATTAAGAGTCTTGGAGTGAACAAAGTTTCCATATTGGGTGATTTAGACCTAATTATACAACAGATAAAGGGAACTTTTGTCACAAATGATCCCAGTCTAAGGTCTTATACGATAGCAGTAACAGACTTGCTCAGCAGCTTCTTGGAATATCAGCTCACCAAAATACCTAGGAGCCACAACTTTCATACTCATAGTTTGGCAACTTTTGCAAGCACCTGTAAACTTCCTTTTGGGCCTAACCACCAGTTGACTGCTGAGATTAAACACAGGCCTTCTGTCCCAGACAATGTAGATAATTGGCAAGTATTTGAGAATGATACTTAGATAAATAATTTTTTGACCATGAAGGAGGAATTCTCAAACTTAAACATAGACACAAGCATTAGGGATGATCAACACCAAATTGATGAACTGAACACAAGTATATCAGCTGAAACAACTAATCTGATATTACATCCTACAACCTTTGACTCTGCCAATTTACAGAAGCTAAAATTAGCAGATCTTGATGAAATTATTGAAGAAGAAACTGAAGTAATTCAACTAAAGGATAATTTCTTGCCCACAGGTCTTACTCCTTTAGAAGACATTTTTGATTCAAATGATCTCCCTAAGAAACCAAAGATGCAACCCATCAGTGCAGAAATTGAGGAGTGTAATATTGGGACCACTGAAAATCCCAAAATGGTCAAGCTTTCTAGAACCTTACCTCCTGATAATAAATCAGAATATATTAAATTGTTCAAAGAGTTTCAAGATGTGTTTGCTTGGAGTTATGAGAACCTTAAATCCTATGATACTACCGTTATCCAACACACCATACCCCTGAAAGAAAACCAGAAACCTTTTAAATAGAAATTGAGAAGAGTGAATCCAGTCCTTCTTCCCCTAATTGAAAAGGAAGTAAAACGAATGTATGAAGCTGGAACCACTGCACCTATAAGATTTTCTGAATGGATTTCTAACCTTGTACCTACAATAAAGAAAACTGGGGAGATAAGACTTTGTGTTGATCTGAGAAATTTGAACAAAGTATCTCTCAAAGACCACTACCCCTTGCCAAAAATGGATCACATCTTACAAAGTGTAGTGGGAGCTTCAAGGATCTCACTACTGGATGGCTTCTTAGGATTCATTCAAATTTTAGTTCACCCAGATGGTCAAGATAAAACAACTTTCACCACACCTTGGGGAACTTTCAAATATGTCAAAAATGCCTTTTGGACTCAAGAATGTTGGAGCCACATTTCAGAGGGAAATGGACATAGCCTTTGCTAACGAAATCCATGATTTCTTAGTCATATACATTAATGATCTAACAACCTTCTCAAAATCAGACCAAGAACATTTAAAACACCTCAGAGAAGTGTTATTAATTTGCAAAAAGTATGGCATTTCTTTGAACCCAAAGAAATCACTATTTGGCCTGGAAGAAGGAAAACTCCTAGGCCATATAATTTCAAAAGATGGCATAAGAATTGACCCTGATAGGATTCAAGGTATACTTCAGGTCCCTCATCCAAGAAACATCAAATAATTACAAGCCTTTTTAGGGAAGATTAATTTCCTGAGAAGATTTATTCCTAACTTGGCTGAGCTGATAATATTGTTGAACAATATGCTCAAGAAAGATGCCTAAGTCAAATGGACAGGTTAAGCCAAACAAGATTTTGAAGAAATCAAGATAGCTTTAATAAAAACACCTGTTCTTACAAGCCCCAGATTTGATAGATATTTTATAATCTTCTCCTTTGCGTCTGACCATACAATTACTGCTATCTTACTGCAAAAAGATGACTTGGGTTGTGAAAAACCTATTGCCTTTTTCAGTAGAGCCCTTAGGGATGCCCCACTCAAATAGCAGATCATGGAAAATCAAGCATATGCACTTGTCAAAGCCATAAAGGATTTCAGAGTTTATATCTTATACTCTCACATAGTTGCATATGTGCCCAATGCAGTGGTCAAAGACATTTTAAATCAAGAAGGAATTGAAGGTAAGAGGGGCAAATGGATTTCCATCATTCTGGAATATGATATAGAAATCAAACCAACAAAACTTATAAAAGGACAAGGGCTAGCTAAACTAATGACTGAAACTAATTCCCAAGCCCTTGACATCAATGAACTGGATAACAAACAGGAGATGGTGACTCCACAGATCAATCAAGCCCTTTTACAATTGCCTTGGTATGCTGACATATGTTTTGTATTATTAAACCTGCAAGCTCCTCCAGGGTTATCCAGAACCAAAAAGAGATTTCTAAAAATGAAAGATTCAAAATTTTGTATAATAGATAATGTTTTATTTTGGAAAAATCATGAAGGTGTCCTGCTTAACTGCCTAACTTCAGAGGAAGCTGATAAAGTCCTTAGATAATTTCATGCAGGAGATTGTGGAGGGCACTTATATTGGAAATTCACTGCTGATAAAACCCTGAGGGCTGGCTTTTATTGGCCCTCCCTATTTGTTGATTCAAAAAAGGTTGTGATGACATGTCATAAATGTCAGATCTTTGAAGGGAAGAAAAAGTTGCTTCCCTTACCCCTCAATCCCATTTCAACTGAAAAACCATTTCAACAATGGGGCTTAGACTTCATTGGGGAAATTCACCCTTCATCCTCAGGCCAGCATAGATGGATCCTGACAGCTACTGATTACTTCACCAAATGGATAGAGGCCATACCTTGCAGACAAGCAAATGACTCAATTATCAAACAATTCCTAGAAACCAATATCTTGTCTAGATTTGGCTACCCAGAGAAAATCATAACAGACAATGTAGCTGCCTTTAAATCCAAAAGAATGATCAGCTTCTGTCACAAATATCACATCACCCTAGGTCATTCAACAACCTATTACCCTCAAGGAAATGGCCTAGCTGAGTCCTCCAATAAAAGCCTAATTAACATCATCAAAAAGGTCTTGGAGGAGAACAAAAAGAATTGGCATAAGAAGCTGGTAAATGCACTATGGGAAGATAGGTTGACCACTAAAAGATCTATTGGTACTAGCCGATATGAATTGGTGTATGGCCTGGAAGCTGTGTTCCCATCATCTCTCGGGGTCCCTGTGATCAAATTGTTGCAGGAAATACAAGCTAAACCCAATGATATCCAGAGAAGGATCAATCAAACAATTCACTTACAGCAAACAAGGGAAGAAGTGTATCAGAGAACCTAGGTTTTACAAGAGAAGCTGAAAAAGGTGTTTGACAAAAGAACAAAAGCTGAAGACTTTTTCATAGGAAACAAAGTATTGAAATGGGACTCTAGGAGGGAAGACAAAGGGAAACATGGCAAATTTGACTTTCTGTGGAAAGTGTTAGTGTCAGTCTTTCCAGCCTTCCTCCAGTTATCAAATATTCTCTTATAATGTGGTCTCAAAGTGTCAAGGTCAAATTTTGTCATTTCAAAGAGTCTTCAAGAAAAATTTGGTCACTAGGCATTAGGTCTAAGGTTTGTTTTCACTCCTTCTAAAGTTGTCCAAATGTCGGTCTATGTCACTATTTAGCTGAGTCCATCATCATTCATAGGGTTGTCATTATCATGTCAATGTCTAATGAGTCATTTTACACCTTGTTCATGCTTCAGTTGCACCTAGGTAAGGTCATTTCTGTCTCCCAGGGTTTCGAAGGCAATTTCTCTTTGAATGGCCAAATCATCAGCAAAACTTGTATCCAGATGTTCATACACCTTTCCCTATCCTTAATGTACCTTATTAAAAACTTCCCATCACTGAGATCCCCCAGATTCCTCATTTTTGCACAAACCCTAGTTTCTTGCTACAACTTGGCAATTTTCTAGGTTGGGCCTCTGTTTTCCCCTTTTGGACCCCTTCCCCTCACTCGATCTCTGAGATTCCACTTTCCCCTACTTCCTAACATCCCTCCCTACTTCCAAAAATTTCCCCAAGAATATAGAAGCCCCTTATCCCCTTCATTTCACTTCATTTCGACAAACTCCCTTGTTTCACACATCGGGATAAGTTTCACTCAAAAGGTGTTTTAGAGCAATCACAGATTAATTTTGGAAACATGAGAAAGGTATTTGTCCAAAACATGCCAAAGAAGAAAAACCTCCTTCACTTTTTACACAAGTGTCATGGTTTTAGAGAAATGTCAAAAATATCATTGCCTCAGGAGAATCAAATGCACCTCTGAAGTGACCTTGGGAAAATCAAGTTGTATCCTAGCTTGGTTGGCCAAATGACTTTCTTGATGCGTAAAATGATAACTAGACACAATTATATTTCGAATGAGCTATCATGATATCAATTTGGAGTTGAGGAAGGCATTCAAAAGCTGACTGCAATAACACTCTGCCTTGAGGCAGCCTCATTTGGCACATTTTGAGCAGTATTAGGAGATTTGATTTTTGACAAGGAAAATGAATTTTAAATTGAAAAAATCTACTTGGGTTGGAACGTAGACTTAGAGACCTTTCCAACGAGCTATCCTGTGCCCAAACTGTGCCTCATCCCCGCACCCAAATTTGACTTTCCCTTGATTTCAACAAAATTATAAAAAATCAATCCTAAACTCTTTGTACTTAATACCTAGCCTAAAATCAGTCATCAATTCGGTCATCTCGATCCTTTTCGAATATATTTTGCCGAGTTTTACCCGGAGAGAGCCCTCTCCTGTCCTCGTAGGGCTAGCTACGAGGCTGAGCGTGGTTTGATGTGGCCTTGAGTCTTGCCTTATTTCAGCCTAAGGTGGATTTGAGCGCTAAAAGAAAGGACCATTTGTAATTCAGGCTGTGTAAGGCAATAACACCTTTTTTCTAAAGAGTCTGGATGAGTCAAATAATGATGAAGGCCCAGTGAATGGGAGAATGCTCAAGCACTATTATGATCCATGCGCATAGTACAGTCACACATTGTACATAAATATCTATATTTCCAGCATTTTTCATTTTACAGTAGATAGATAAAAGAACAACTACAACAGATTTTGAAGAATGATCAGCAAAACTATATCAAAGATTACATAGATGCTTGAAAATCTCCACAAACAAATTTGAGGAAGGTCTACAGAACAAAGAACCAATGATAAGCAGTGACACAGGTCAGCAAGACACAAAGTGGTAGTTCTTGAAAAAATAAGGCCATATGACCTGTTGTTCTTGGCTTTCCCCAAGAAAATCCATCCCAAGTGGATCCACTGTTAGGTTCCTATACCAATAGGTTTCATCTTTCATGATTGACAGTGGAAGGGCTAAATATGTTCATCATTGCAGGCTGCAAAGGTTCCATATTTTGTGTACATACTAGGAAAATTAAAAATGAAAAGAGGGTATGCCTTAAAAGAATAATCAAAAGGCAAGAAAATCAAATGGTTAAAAGAAAAGTGAAAATGAACCCCAAACTAAAGACCAAGAAAGTGGCTAGTCAAAATGCCACTACTATCTTTTAGCAGTGTCACAGTCTACAAATACTGACACTAATCATACTTGATGGATGGCCCAACAGTCTAATCTGGACCATGCAATGTTTAAATTGCCTGTTGCAGAATAGAGAATGTTTCCTGTCCAAACAGCTCAAGCTTGGCAGATGACTACCTAGGTAGAGAAATGAGGGAGCCCAACTGCCAATCTGGGTCCTTGGAAGAAATAAGGGTAGATTTAGATAGGAGGGCAGTCAAAAGAAAAAGAGAGCAATCAGGGTATGCTAATTCAAGCTTAAAGTGAAGAAAAAATGTTAGGATTACTAGGTTGGGTAAGTAGTGTAAGGTTGCAGAAATGAAGGGCCATCATCAATTGGCTTATCAAGTGCAAGACTTATTCCATTCAGGGTATTGACATCATAGCAAAGGTTTGAGGACATAACATTGGAAGCATGTCTAATTTTCCCCTTTTTCCCCCAAACATAATTTACTAACATCCCCAAGGACCTTGAGATCTGCTCAAGTGTCCTGTTCCACTTCATTTCATGACAGAGTACCAGGTCAAACCATGAAGTTTAGTCAAGAGAAAGAAGCCACATTTTTTGTGTAAAAATCTTTACTCTCATTTCCCTCATCTTCCATTCCTAAGTTTTACTTCTTAAAACTTAGTCTTTTCCCCAACATTCACCTCACAAATTTCATATTAACAACTGATGTATTATTTAGCTCCCTAAGCAAAATTCCCTAAAAGTCTATATAAATACCCTCCCCCTAGCACTATAGCTATACAACCCTCTCTTGGGGAATATTAAGCCATCAGGGGTTAATATTAACCCTCTTTCACCCTAAAACTATGGGTTTTTATTAAAACTTTGGTTAAAAAATAATAAACCATAGTCCCCGCCCTCATTAACCCTTCCTAACCCTTTTCCGCGAAAAAGTTTGTGTTTGTAATGTTTTTTAATTAAAAAATTATTAAACTAACCCGCTACCCTATGTCAAAAACCCACCGCACACGCATTATATTTAAAACAATTAATTTAATCGGTGGGTCCCCCTGTCTTAACGTGCCATCGTATCGCTCTCCCTGCCAACCATCCAATCATGAATGACGCGATCCAACGATGGGCGGTCGATTTCACAGGACAGATGCCCGATGTTTTGCATCCGGGGGATTGGTGGTTTTACCGCCGTACCCCCGCCACGCATCGGCTTCCCGCAGTGTTCGGAGCGCTACCCCCTCATACCACTTACCCCCCTGGGGTGCTCCGAGGAATCCGCTTACCACCCATCCCCTCTCGCTGACTTCACACCCCCATCAGCGTGACATCACCCCCTCGTCCGCCACCACTGCTCCACGTTGCCTCCACGTCGGCCATCCACCCGCCTACCGTGCCACCGTGTCACCGCCACCTGGCTACCCACGTCAACCGCCACGTCACCCTGCCGTACCTGGACCCACCGATGACGTCATGCTAACATCATCACCAAAAAGGTGCCAAAGGGCCAAAATTGCATAAAAAGTCGGGAAATGACCATTTTATGTCATTTTAACTCACTGTTTGCGGAGCGTTGTGCATGCGAAAGACGTCGATTGCGGCCAAAATAGAGAATTCGTCCACCAAAGTTGCTGCTGCCCTCGAAGTCAACTCAAATGCCTGCAATTGTCCCAGCTTGATACCTCCTGCACCGAAAAATCCAGGTATTTTCCACAGGCGACCTCCTTCACCCATATTTCTCCCATTTTTCTCCTAAATTCCTGTAAAAAACTCTGTAAAAGCTCCTCACAGTTAAATTGTCCACTGAAACTACCCAAAAACCTGGTAAACTCCCTACACACCAGAGCTTTGCAAAAGACCCATGCCCTTCTGCGAAATTCACCATAAAAAGTAATTGAAGAAGTCGAGGTACCGGCTAAAAGCCCATACAAACTGCACCCTCATCCCTGTTATTAGAATTCCCTTTGAAAACCGAGCTAATTAGCTCAACACACTTTGGTTTCTTCCAACAGAGTGCCCCACAATTTATCAACCCTGTAAAGAGTTTCCTCATACTCTCAGAGCTGCTCACTTTCATACACAATTCAGTGGGCATTCCTCAGCCTTTGCACCAATCCTGAACTCAAGTAAAGCATCCAATAAACTTCAGACATGGCCACTCCATCTACTCTAGATGTTGCTCCTGTTAATCAACCCAGTAAGGAGCTTGAAGCTATGTCGCTTGTGGACAGTGATTTCCTCATTGCAAATTTTGTGGCAGAGAGGAACCATTTACAGACCTTCTGCCAGCTAAGGAACAATCACTTGGACAACAATGACATGTATGGCATTTGGGAGTCTAATCTACCTAGCTACTTCTTGCCAACTATTAATGTCTTTCCTGAAGTCATCCACCTATGTGCAGAAAATTATGAACAGAAGCTCAGAGCTGTAAAGTCTCCATCTGGGAGCATCCTCTTTTACATAACACCAAACTCCATCAATCAAATGCTGAATTACAAACAAACACAGCTGCTATACCTTTTTCCCATTAAGTATTTGTTGGATGAGGGCTCCAAGCTCTCTAGCATGGACATTGCTGCAATTGCCAAAACTTTCATGAGAGCAGACTACCGGCCTTCTGGGCCACCTCCTTTTTCATATGAAAAGTTCAATGAGGTAGGCAAGCTGCTTGTGTACATGATATCCTCTGTCCTGGGGTTCTCCACAAATGAGCATGTTGATGAAACTGTTTTGGTCTTGTTATCTGCATATAGCCTTGGGAAGCCCCCTGCTATAAAATACAAATATGCCAAGTTTATTGCCAACAAGATACATGACCAACTAGTGAGGCTGGACAGGGAAGCAATATTCAAATATTCATCATACATCTATCACCTCTTCATGTACTATCAGACATATTTCTTCCAGTTCCACATCAAGAAATTGGATTCACAGGGTGAGAGGAGGTCTGTCATCTTCTAGTCTTCAGTTTTCCATCAAATCCAGAACTCTCCTTACTCCTACCGTGAATTTATTGACCAATTTGTCTATCCAGTAACATGCCTCTTGAAGAGGTATCCTCCTGCCACGTTGTCCAAAGATATGCAGAAAATATTACAGTTGTCTAGGAATTATAAAATAGGTGATTGGTATTTATACCAAAATCACATAGTCATCAGGATCTATGGCTGTGAGCTCTGTCCTTACAGGCTCCCAAGATATGTGCCTATGAGATTGTTTGCCTTGGAATACTATAGGAAACTCATCAATTCTGACCTCACACACTTCCATTGTGCCAAGAAGAAAGCCAATCTCAAATTCAGAGACCACCTAGGCCCATTCATCATGAACAAGAAAGATGGTTGGCAAGAAGCTGATCAAATATTGGGGCAACAGCTTAAACTCAAAA
>APFE031170863.1:218331-245426 GCA_000404065.3 Pinus taeda | reverse complement strand
TTTAGGGCCTCAAAACGGCTCCAGAAGTTTAGGACCCGAAAAACTGCTAAAAATAGTAAGTTGTGCTACAATTAAGGAAACTGAAAATGCTGAGAAAGACAATGGTATGGGTCCAGGTGGACTTGGCAGGTGGCCACCAATATCCACCTGGATCAGTAGCCCAACGATTAAATCCATAGAAGTCACCTCCCATTTGGTCATAGGAATGTCATGAGGTTGTAGGAGACTTGCTGGGTGAGAATGGTTGACCTCCACTTCCTGACATTCAAGACATTTTGCAACGAATTGGACCATATCGCGTTTCATGCCTGCCCAAAAGAAGAGTTTCTTTGTATCAACATACATTTTCTTTACACCAAGATGTGCACAACACAGTGCTTTGTGGGCTTCCTTAAGAATGGTATTGTGAATATCCCCATTATCAGGGATATACATCCTACCATGGAAGCGTAACAATCCATCATCCTCTAGTTCAAATCCCTCAAACTTAGGTTCTTTTGGACCCTCACTATCAAGCCCGGATCTCACTTTTAAATCTCAACTGTCTTTCAAGAGATGATCTAGTACTTCCTTCCTCAAGTCTACCTTGATAGGTATTGTTGAAGTTTCTAAGTTTACTTAATTTAGAAACCCTTCATGCACTGTTCCTGATTTATTCCTACCTACTTGTTAGTTTTTCTTTAACAAGTTATTTACAAGGTAAATACTGAAAATAAACACCAATGCATGCTCAATATATTACAGACCAACAACTAAAAGAAACAAGAACAAACACACCACATGACACCATTATTTTTGGACCAATGTCCTTGGAAAAACCCAATGCGGGAAAACCGGTGCAACTATCTGAGGGTTTTGTTATTAAGCAATATCAGAGTACAATCTAGGTGCCAAAATTGGCCTACCCAACAAAGAATTTCCTTTGCAACTATACCTCATAGTTTGAGAGAAATCTCCTCGCTGAAACCTCGGAAAACCCTTTCGACAGCTCCTTAGCACAAAACTGCTCCTGCCACCCCAGCGTCTGCCCAATCTGGACTGTGTCAGCCTCTCTCTGTGTCATGTTGGCCCTGTGTCGGCCTTTCTTGGCCTACGTCAACCCTAGGAGGCCCTGCGTCAACTCTGGGAGCCTCTGCGTCAGCTATGCTGGCCCCTCTGGTGCTCTGCGTGGCCCTGCGTGAGCTCCTGCAGGCTCTGTGTCACCCTCCTTAGCTGCTGCGCTGCTCTCTTGGCACAATCTTTGCCTTCTCTGTTCCTCTGTACTCAATGCCCCTTAGCTGCTCTCTCGATCACTGATTCTATCTCTCTTAGCAAACCCCGCTCTAGAGAATAGAATGATTGATCATCTGGTGTGTTCTCCAAGTGACCCTCAAGCCTCCTCTTATACTTTTCCTATTGACGATTCAACGACCGAGATTATGTCCCTAATCAACGGCTAAGATTAGTTATGGCTTGATCCATGTTTTTTGGACCACTCTAACATAGATTCATATTAATACTCATTAATATTTTATTTTCCTTAAGTTTAAACTTAGGGACTCCATTAAAAATATTAACTATTTTAATATCTCCTGATCTGTTTAGAATCTGCCCAAACCCTTTCTGGGTCTTGGAGGTCTCATGTGCCCCAACCTCCCCACCAAATTTCGTGGCTAGAGCACATCTAGTGCTACCCCAAATCAACACTTCCTCTTATCGAGGACTGTGCTCTAGCAATACTCCTCACTAAGTATTACTATGATCATCCGGCATCGGTACTTGTGCTGATGCTAGGCCTTTCTGCCCAACATCCTTTGCACTGCTGCCTCTTGTACTGCTGCCCATGGTTTTGCCACTGCCACTGCTGCATCTGTATGACAGTTCACTCTGCATCCATGCTGCTGGTCCTTTCTCCCAGTACCGCATCTGCACTGCACCTCCTCTCATCATGCTGCATTGTGCTGCCCACTGCTGCACTGCAACTCAGTTGCAGAGAAGTAAGTAACTGATCTCCCAACTGACCTCCCTATTGGGCTAGAAACACCCACTGATGCTGAAGCTCCCTCTGCTGCTGACAAGTGCTCCCTCTCTCTGACCTCTGCACTGCTGCAACAACTCCTGGCATCTCGCATCGTTGCACACCTCGATGTGCCTTCCTGCATTGGTGCAACACTCCTGTGCCTCTCGCATTGCTGCAGCGTGCTAGCTCTACGTTGTCTTGGGACTCTTGCACTGTAGCTCTCTCTTTCGCTCCATCTGCATTCGTCTCTATCCACTCAGCTAGTCCTACTACACCTTGTCAGGGCTCTCATAGCAAGGTTTAATCCAAGAGGCTGGGTACCTTGAGGATCTTTCCCCTCATCACCTGTAGTCCACTTGACTACAACTCGATGGCTCCCCACTTCCGCTCAAGTGGCGTGTGTGCACTCATGGCACAATCATCGTCTATCAAAACTTTCTTCTCTGCCCGTGATGGCACTGCCTTAATCTCGAAAGACTCTCCCTTCCTCTTCTTCCTTGGGCACTGGGTCGCATAATGACCGATCTCCCCACAGTGGAAGCACTTGATCTTGGAGAGATCTTTCTTCCTCCGCTTCTCCTGCTTTCCCTTAGATGCTAGGGCCACATCCTCCTCCTCCTGCTTGACCTTGATCCCTTTGCTGCTACTACCTGTCTTTGATTGCCGTCTGATTTCTTCCTGGCGAAGAGCTGCCCACATCTCGTCCCAAGGTAGGAGAGTCCCTTTGCCCAGGATGCTCTGGACAAACACTTCCCACTCTTTTGAGACAACGTTCAGGGCTGTCCTCACCATAAGCTGCTGACCCGGTGTCGCTCCTATAGCAGTCAACTGATCTCGAATCTCATTCAGTCCTCCTAGAAAGGAGTCAATCGTTTGACCCTCCATCTGATACGACCTCATCTGGTTCTCAAACAATGTTCTTTTCTGCACAGAAGTATGCTGGTACAGGTTCTTGAGAGCCTCCCACATCTCAACTGTCGTTTCCTTCTCGGTTATATGTGGTACCACATGATCCTTGACCCCATCAAGGATGATGCACTTGGCCCTCGCCATCGTCTCCTCGTACTTGTCATTATCATTGGGGTCGACTGGGATAGCTATAACCTTCAAGGCGATGTTCTTGACACGATTCCTGTCCAGCACTGATAAGATTCTGGCCTTCCAGACTGCGAAGTTCGATGCTCCGTCCAGTCTATCCTGGTCTATTACCCGTGTAGTGCCATGACGCTCCTATATTTCCTTCTTGGAAGTTCTCTGTTCGACTCATCTGAGTCTCTACTTCCCGTCTGGAAGTTCTCTTCTGGACTTCCTCTGAGTCCTGATTTCCCTCCTGGAAATCCTTCTGCTGCTTGTCAAGATGCCCCCTACTCTGATCATTTTGTGCAACTACACTGTTGATCCGGGTTCCTTGGCTAGAAACCCTCGGTAACAACTCCTCTAGCCCTGCTTTGTCAGGTATTGTTCTGACTACAGTACCTCACCAGCTCCACTCTGCAATATTCTTGCAGCCTTCTAGACCCCAACAATTGCCTCTCTGTGAACTGCGTCAGCCCCTCTCTGCCTCACGCTGCCTCTGCATCACCTTGGATGGGTCTACATTAGCCCTGGGATGCCCTACGTCAGCCCTTTGGCCCTCTGCATCAGCAACGCTAGCCTCTCTAAGGCTCTGCGCAGTTCCCGACTTCTTTTGCATGGCTCTGGCTGGCTCTGTGTCATATTTCCTTGGCTTCTACGCTGCTAGAAACAACTTCTGTCACCTCGGGACAACTGTTTTCTACTGCTATTGCTCCGCTCGGTTGATGTCTCTTAGTCCTCCTGTGATTTGCAATCACGCTCTGATACCATGTTGAATTTTCTAAGTTTACTTAATTTAGAAACCCTTCATGCATTTTTCCTGATTTATTCCTACCTACTTGTTAATTTTTCCTTAACAAGTTTTTTAGGAGGTAAATACTGAAAATAAACATCAGTGCATGCTCAACATATTATAAATCAACAACTAAAAGAAACAAGAACAAACACACCATATGACACCATTCTTTTTGGACCAATGTCCCCGAAAAAACCCAATGCGGGAAAACTGGTGCAACTATATGAGGGTTTTCATATTAAGCAATATCAGAGTACAATCTGAGTGCCGAAACTGGCCTACCCAACAGAGAATTTCCTGAGCAGCTATACCTCACAGTTTGAGAGAAATCTCCTGGCTGAAACCCGGAAAACGCTTCTGGCAGCTCCTTAGCACAAAACTGCTCTTGCAACCCTAGCGTCTGCCCAATCTGGACTGCGTTAGCCCCTCTTTGTCTCACGCTGGCCTTGCGTCAACCCCAGGAGGCCCCTCGTCAGCTTTGGGAGCCTCTGTGTTAGCTACGCTGGCCCCTCTGGTGCTTTGTGCAACACTTGTCTGCCTCTACATCACCCTCCTTGGCTGCTGCACTGCTCTCTCGGCACAATCTTTATCTTCTCTGTTCCTTTGTACTCAATGCCCCTCAGCTGCTCTCTCGATCACTGATTCTATCTCTCTTAGCAAACCCCGCTCTAGAGAATAGAATGAATGATCATCTGGTGTGTTCTCCAAGTGACCCTCAAGCCTCCTCTTATACTTTTCCTATTGACGATTCAACGACTGAAATTAAGTCCCTAATCAACAACTTAGATTAGATCTGGTTTGATCCATGTCTTTTGGACCACTCTAACACAGATTCATATTAATACTCATTAATATTTTATTTTCCTTAAGTTTAAACTTAGGGACTCCATTAAAAATATTAATTATTTTAATATCTCCTGATCTGTTTAGAATCTGCCCAAACCCTTTCTAGGTATTGGAGATCTCATGTGCCCCAACCTCTCCACCAAATTTCGTTGCTAGAGCACATTCGATGCTACCCCAAATCAACAGGTATTAGGGAAAAAAATCCTTGGTCTTCTACTTAGAGCATCTACCACTGCTGATTTTTGTAGCATTGGATGTGCTCTAGCCACGAAACTTTGTGGAGAGGCTACAATACATGTATCCTCCAAATTCCAGAAATCGTTTCTGGAAATTCCACCTAGAGACGACTTAATTAAAATAATTTTTTTTTTTAATGGTACCTAAGTCTAAACTTAGGAACACTGATTATTTAAAGGGTATTAATTAAGTCATGGCGACAATCTTCTAGAAAAAGACTTGGATCGATTTCTAGTTAATCTTAGCCATCGATTATGTTTTAATCTAGGCCATTGAAGCCTCAACAAGAGATTATAAGAAGAAATTCGATGGGGGTTGGAGAACATACTTGAGAGACAAGGAATTCGATTTTGCTGGGAAATCGAACTCTAGAGTAGTAGCAGTCAGTTTTTAGAGGTGATTTAGGGAAGTCGAAGCAGTGAGAGAGGGGCAGGGATAGTGAGGCCGAAAGGAAGTTTCTCCAGTTCGGTGAGTGCATAGTAGAGAGGCAGTGAGCGGCCATAGAGAGGCAACATAGAGCTTCAGAGGGAGATTTGTATTTTGCTGAGGAGAAGTCGAAATTCATTGCTAGAAGCCGGAGTGGGAGCCCGAAGGCTAGAAGGATTGATCTTCCAGATATCAACTGATCAGTTAGCGAGAGAGACATTGGTCTGAGTTGTGGGACAAAGATCTGTGTAGGGAGTGCAGAGGCAACAAGGGGCAGCTCATCTTGAGCCAAAGTCAGTGTTGGATCATCGGTGGGAGTGAGATTTTTCTCACTAGATCTCCTGTCAGTTATTTCTCTGTATGGAAAACTAGATTTGAGTTTCCATAGATTTGTACTCAAATTTACTACTCCATAATAAATAAAACTCTCAGTTGTTGCACCGGTTTTCACAAGTTGGGGTTTTTCTGGGGACATTAGTCCAAAAATAACGGTGTATTATTGTGTGTGCGCATCTATTCTTCCAATGTTTTTTTCTTTAGTAGTATTTATTTTGTGAAGACTGTAGTGTATATGCTTCGATATTTGCCGTGGAAAACTGCAAATAATTTGTTCAGTTAGATTAACAAATAGAAGAAATATTATCCGTTGTAGTCGGATTCGGGCTTTCCAAATTTTCATAGCCACTACATTCTCCTTCCCTCCTTGCCTTTAATGTACAAATTCCAAAGTCATATTCACTTAAGAATTCACTCCATCATCTTTGCTTAGCATTCAGGTCCCTTTGGCTAAACAAATATTGCAAACTTTTGTGGTTGCTTTTAAGCACAAAGCTTCTCCCTACAATATAGTGTCTCCATATCTTTAACGTTATACCATAATGGCCAATTCTAAATCATGTGGCGTAGAATTCTTCTTGATGCTTCATCTTCGTGGAGGCATACACTATTATGCCTCTATCTTGCATTAATATTGCACCTAATCCTTGCTTGGATGCATCAGTACATACAATAAAATCTTTGCCCATATCAGGTACTCGCAAGATTGGTGCACTGGTCAACAATCTTTTAAGTTCAAAGAATGCTCTTTGACATTCCTTAGTCCACTCATACCTAACTCCTTTACGCTGGAGGGTTGTGATAGGCTCTGCAATTTTGGAGAATCCTTTTACAAACTTTCGATAGTAGCTGGCTAAACCCAAAAACCTTCGTACTTCATGCACATTCTTTGGTATCGACCACTTCATGATTGCTTTTACCTTCTCAGAATCTACTGAGATCCCTTCACCAGATATAATATGACCTAGGTAATGAATCTTCTTTTAAAAGAATAAATACTTGGATAACTTTCCATATAAATGTTGTTCCTTGAGGCAAGATAATATTATTGCAACTGTTCTTCATTCTCTTTCTCAATTTTGGAGTAGATGTGTTAAAATTGGAAACGAGGGCCAAATTCCACCTTAGGACAACTCATTTGATGGAGATGATGATTGCATTAAATTCCTCTTTTTGAGAGGACCAAAATTGATATAAAGGTCATTTCATTTGGACAAGCGGAAGTGTGATTTTGAATTTATGCCCACACATGTGCAAACTGTCATGGCAGACCACATCATCATGTAGGCTCAGAAAGCCCAATGGATGTGTCACTTCACCCTCAATGACTTAGATAAATACAAGTGACCTTTCACCTCATTTGACATCTTCATCGCTCACACATTCTCTCTCCTTCTCTTTTTGGTTCGCACTACATTGGGCATTCTTCTCTCTCACACGTGTGGATCAAGAAGGACGAATTTTAGAAGTTGAATTACAAGGCCGAAATTACAGAGTTGACTGCGGTTTGACCAATGTTGATCCACACCTTTTGGGCATCCTTTGACTTCAATATTTTCGGGATATTTCTATCTCAATAAGCCGCAACTTTTGGCACAGAAACCAAGGTTTTTTTGAGCACTTTGACTGTAGACCATGTTGTCGCACAGATTGTCACGACAATGCTCAAACCGGGGGCTGTCACCCTGATCTCCGATCTCTCTGTTTAAGTCTGTCTCCCGCGGCTAAGGGGGGTAGACCCTATGGGATAATGGACGACCAACTGGGGACCAGTTGGGTTGGGAGACACGAGGGGAAACAAACACTTAATTGATTTTATTAAGTTAATAGACCAGTGCCTTATGAAATAAATGATTAAACGATTATTTATCAAATGCTACAGAAATATGAACTCATTAACAATCGTTTACCATCAAATAACTCAAACAAAGATTAACTTTTACCAAATGTGAGATAATCAATAAATGCTCAATGGCTTAACAATATTCCAGTAATTAAAATTTTGAAAGATTAAATGCTTTAAATAACCATGTAAATTTCAAATGCCAACCAGTTATCACTTTCATATAGCTAATTTTTAGATGATCATTTAAGCATGTTTAACCACATAAAAATGATAAATACTAATTCCACATCAAAAAATTTATTAGCCTTAGCGAAATATACCAAAATTTGGAAATGTGACAATATGCTAAGACTAAAAGCAACACAAAAATAGTTAAAAATTTTTTATTATTTTTATTTTTTTTTACAAAAATAATCAAAATAATATATATATATATATTATATATATATATATTATTTTTTTTATTATTTTTTAAATGAAAACTGAAAAATCTCTAATTTAAAACTAAAACCTAAGTTAAAAACTAAAAATTAAAAAAGCTAATGAGAATATTAACAAAAAAACTAAAGATTAAAACTTTTAAATATTTTTTATTATATAATATATATATATATATATATATAATTTTATTTTATATATATATATATATATATATATATATATATAGATATTAATTTAAAAGGTTGAAATACAACAAAATTAAAGTCCTATTCTAAACTAAACCAAAGGACCTTTTTTTTTAAACATTTATGATTTTTTTTATATTTTATAACTTTTATGATTTTAAAGCTTTTCAAATCAAAAATTAAAAAAGGTGGAAATGAAATTAAAAAACAAGAAAAGAAAATTGTTTTTTTTTTTTAAATAAAATAAAACTAGACAAAAAAAAGTGAAAAAAAAAAACTTAATCTAAATTCTAAAGCTGAACTACATAAAAACTCTAACTCTAATCAAAATTTAATAAAACATTAATTCTAACTAAACTAAACTAATATTGAAATCTAATTTAAACTAAAACCCAAAAAAAAAAAAAACTAAAAGAGACTTTTTATTTTATTATTATTATTATTTTTTTATATTCTTTTTAAGGTCAAAATTTAAACAAAACTAAATTTAAATAAATCTAAAACTAAAAATTCAAATCTAAAACCTAAAATAAAAGAAATGAATGACAACTAATACCTAATGAAAAATTATAAAATCTAAATCCAAACTAAATAACAATTAGATCAAATAAAAAAAATCTAACTTAAATTAAAACTAAACCAATGTACGATAACAAAACCACATACCTAAGCTAACTTTAAACATGCATAGAAAAATAAAATCGAATGTTTGTTTGGTGTTTGTTGCGCAGGTAGTCGGAGGAGGATAGCTCGATGGTAGAAATGTTGAGAGCTCGATGGCATAAGGATTGTGCAGGTAGAACGCTGCGAATTTGTGCCCACGGGTCAACATGAGGGTTTCGGAGAGGCCAACGAGCAATGGGATGGCAGCGCTGAATGTTGTGTGAAAGATCAGTGGGGAAAAGTCGCAGGTACAACAAGTCGATGCGAGGGAATGAGGGAGCTTGACGCAGGCAGAGGGGGATGCGATGAAGCTGCAACAGCAAGGAGGGAGAAAAGAGCTGCGTGAGGAGGGAGATGACTGAGGGATGGACGCAGTTTTTTTTTGTTGTTGTTGTATGCAACATTTGGGTGAACAACGTAAGAGATATGCATTTGCAGGCAGCAAAATGGAGGGCATGAAGATGACTGTGAGATTTGATAACTGTTTGGAAGGGGTTTGGAGCAGCAGGAAGTAACCCAGAAATTTTCCAGATTTTAAAATTCGAACCCAGATCACAAAAGAAAATTTCGAAACAAAATCGAAATCTTCTTTCTCAGAAGAAACCACGCAGTCAATCCGCAGATCTTCCACTAGAACCTCTAAATATTTTCCAGGAATCTTAATAAAATTTTGAATCAGCTGCTCTAGATTGTCTAAATGAAACCCTGAAATATTTCTCAAAACCTGTACCTGCAACCTGCAAAAGAAAAGAACAGAAAACCCAAAAATAATATCTGCAAGAAATGAAACTGAAAACCCTAACTAAATAATTACAATATTCACAAACTGTAGGCTCTAAAATAGCCAGATTTCTCGTTATGCCACATAAATATTTTCAGAATTTTAATTTAATGTGAGATGCTTCAGAAAAACCCTGCATGCATTCATAAAAAATTTCAAATGATAAGCCCGGGATTAAAACTAGCTAGGCTCTTTCAGAAAAAACAATCTTGGAGTTTGCTAGTTCAACCGATAACTTCCCCTAACGCCCAGTAAACTCAAAACTAAGATTTCCTGCACATCTTAAAATCAACCATTAACATAGAGGGAAAAACCGATAGTGAAATCCAGATCAAATGGAGATACTTGCCATTATATTTCAAAATCTAAACTATCATTCAAATCTCAGAGATTAAACAAGATACCTGTGCCTAAATCAATATTCATCAAACTATTATCAATCGCTGAAAATAAAATTATGCAGAAAAATAAATCATCTTACAGCATTTCCAGAAGAGTAACACCAACAAGATTTTCAACCCCAAAGTCTTTCGTTATTGCACAAAAATGACTACAAGAGAGCTTTCTTTAGCACCAGACTCTCAGATCCAATCTGATCTCAAATGACCCCTAACACCCTATTTAAAGGAAAAACTCCCAACGACTAGTTCGAGCGATCCATGTCAAACTAATTTCGACCGTTGATGAGGATCAAGATTTCTTTTAATCTCATCTGCCAAATTTTTAAATGCATTTTAATATATTAAAAAATTAAAATTTTGCATTTATTTACTCAAAATTTGACTTTTTATATTTTTCAAATTTTTATTGATTATTTATTTTTTTAATTATATTTTTTAAAATTTTATTTTATCTATTTTTTATTTTTATTTTATTTTATTTTATTTTTTCATTTTTGGATCCTCGAACTTTGCCTTTGGAAAAATCACCTAGGACTTAGGACTTATGAGGGGATTAAAACATTTTCTAACCCTCAAGACACTTTACATCATGACTTTTACAATTTTACATCTCAAGGGAGAAAACCCATTTGATATAGACCCTCATAGACCACCCAGTTCTGCGACCAAATATAATCTAGCAGATCAACGCACTAGGATTCCCCTAAGATTCTAATGATAAAATTCATTCTAGCTTTGGGGTTAGGTTGAAGGAAAACTCTGTTGATCATAGATCGGTGAGACAAAAAACCTTCCGGAACACAGATTATCACTAGAAAATTAGGTCCACCTAGGCAATTTACATACATGACTTAGATCTGCTAAGATTATTTACAGTTTACACATGCAGTCTGGGTTTACAACATAACATGATCAAGTCGACGATCACTGTTGAATGGCACGGACACTTCGATCAAGCGTTATCCCTTTTGCGAAGAAAAGGGGGTGTACTGCTATGGGTAGTTGACACATAGTGGTCAACATCTGGCTCTACTTGGGGACATGTGTGATGTTGCTACACTGCAGGAATGTGAGAATCCAGAATCTGCATCCATGCAACACACAACAAACTATAAGTAGCGTCTGTCCAAAAAATCATCACATAACATTAAGCACATGAACGATATAAGCTCTTCATTTATTAACTATCTAGTAAAGTAAATCTAATCCTAAAACAAAAATAAAATGTTGAAATGACAAGGAGTAGGGTTAGAAATACAATACAAAGGATGCCCCATGGCATCATATGTGTTCAATATAGTGTATACTGAGCATTTGTCTGCTTTCAGGCAAATCTGTTCACTGCTTGTCGGATGTGCCCTGTCCAATTTTGCATATGGTAGGACTTTTTCCTATCCGAAAATCAAGCTACTTGTGGTCGTCTGATGCATCAAATCTTCTTCTCATTTTCTTCCTCTTGCGCTTTTTCTTCCTGGAAGGCTGTATTACTGATGACGTGAAACTTTCTGCTTCAAAGCTCTCAATATTTAAGATATGTGTGACATGTCTTTCTTCATTCTGCATCTGATTATTAATTTCCCTTTCATCCAGGTCATTTTCAATGGAACAAAGGACCTCATAACAAGATGGAGCTTGCTGTAACAGATAAGGAGGCTCTTGATCTATTGACGTTCCTTGGTTTCTTTCATCTTCCGATTGCTGTTAAAATTTTTGAAACTGTATTTTAATGGCATCCATCTGACTAGAGTGCTAAATCTTTATAGCACTGATTTCCCTGGCATGGTCTTCCTCCATCGTCAGTAACTTATTCTAAAGACATATCTGATTAGCTTCCATATCTTTTATTACTTTATCGTCCTTTTCCTTTATGGTCATCAAGCAATGCTGCATAGAGTTTATCTCTTTCTTATGATTTGCTTACATGGTTGTCATATTTTCCTCTAAGCTTGATAACTTGCTTTGCATAAAACTAATTTTTGTGTCATGATTAGTTTTCATGGCCTCAATTTCCTTAGCATGTTGATTTTGCATGTCGGTTATGTAATTAGAGTTTTTAATTTTCATGATCTCCATCTCCTTATTATGTTTTTCTAGGTGGGTGCTTAAAGTTTTCACGTCATTGGCGTAATTAGTTTGATTGATCTCCATACTTTTTACCAGCCGCATTAGTTCTTGTATAATTTGCTTCTCATCTTCCTTTTCATTGTCAACACTGTTTTTACAATCTGTCCTTGCATTTCCATTATCATGGATTTGATCTGCAATGGTACAGGTGGATGGCACATTCTGATATGAAGAATTGTCTTGAAATCTTTCATCGATAGCTGGACCTTTTATAAGATTACTTTCATTCTGTTGCACAATTTTAGGGGCACAAGGCGAGCTATCTGGATCACCATATCTATCTTTAAAAGCATCGACAACGTCTTGTAAAGAAGTGAAAGAATCTTTAGGACAATTATTAAACCAGTTCAAAGCATCACCCTTTAAAGAACAGACAAACAGATGCATTTTGACATCTTCATGATTATATTGAGGAAGTCTACAATATATGATCATTACACAAGTAAACTTGTTTAAATGCTTTCTAACAGCGATTGAATCGCCATTTGAGAACAAAAGTAATTTAGAAATGGCCTCTTCTGGAAAATCATGGAGATCATCAGTAAAATGACATGGTTTAAACAAATAATCCATGATGAATAACGAGGGACCAAATGGATGATAGAACGAGATCTTTGATCAAGAAAATTAATAAATGAAAGAAGTGGAGTCACCACTTGAACAATGAGTCAAATTCTAGGATCCAAAAAGTAACCAACAAGCTGATATGAGAGAGGCTTCTTGTCTAGGAAAAATAAATGAAAAGAAATGGAGTCGCCACCCAAACAAGAAACGAACTGAAGAGTAGTTGCTGATATGACGAAAGATAAGGCGATAAAAAGATCCAAATGATGCCAAAAAATGTTGAATCTGCCAGCTCAAATGAGAGATGAGAAAGATGAAAGAATGATGAGAAATGAGAAGATGAATGTCGTTGAAACGCTAGGGACAGAAAAACTTTATCCCCGACAATGGCGCCAAAAAATGTTGTCGCACAGATTGTCACAACAATGCTCAGACCGGGGGCTGTCACCCTGATCCCCAATCTCTCCGTTTAAGTCTGTCTCCCGCGGCTAAGGGGGGTAGACCCTATGGGATAAGGGACGACCATCTGGGGACCAGTTGAGTTGGGAGACACGAGGGGAAACAAGCACTTAATTGATTTTATTAAGTTAATAGATTAGTGCCTTATGAAATAAATGATTAAACGATTATTTATCAAATGCTGCAGAAATATGAACTCATTAACAATCGTTTACCATCAAATAACTTAAACCAAAAATTAACTTTTACCAAATGTGAGATAATCGATAAACGCTCAATGGCTTAACAATATTCCAGCAATTAAAATTTCGAAAGATTAAATACTTTAAATAACCACGTAAATTTCAAATGCCAACCAGTTATCACTTTCATATAGCTAATTTTCAGATGATCATTTAAGCATGTTTAACCACTTAAAAATGATAAATACTAATCCCACATCAAAAAATTTATTAGCCTTAGCGAAATATACCAAAATTTGGAAACGTGACAAAATATGCTAAGACTAAAAGAGACACAAAAATAGTTCAAAATTTTTATATTATATATATATATATATATTTTTTTTTACAAAAATAATCAAAATTTTTATATTCTATATATATATATATATATATTTAATATTTTTTAAATGGAAACTGAAAAATCTCTAATTTTAAAACTAAACCTAAGGTTAAAACTAATAAATCAAAAGTAATGACAATATTAAACAAAAAACTAAAGATTAAAAACTTATTATATATATATATATATATATATATATATATATATATATATAATATAATATATATATTAATTTTAAAAGGTTGAAATACAACAAAATTAGAGTCCTATTCTAAACTAAACTAAAGGGACCTTTTTATTTTTTTTAATTTAAAAAAAACATTTATGATTTTTTTATATTTTTATAAGTTTTTATGAATTTTTAAAGCTTTTCAAAATCAAAATTAAAAAAGGTGAAATGAAATTAAAAAAATAAGAAAAGAAAATCTATTTTTTTTTAATAAAATAAAATTAGACAAAAAAAAAATGAAAAAAAAAAAACTAAATCTAAATTCTAAAACTGAACTACATAAAAGTCTAACGCTAATCAAAATTAATAAAACATTAATTCTAACTAAACTAAACTAAAATTGAAATCTAATTTAAACTAAACCCAAAAAAAAACTAAAAGAGACTTTTTTATTTTATATATTATTATTTTTTTTATATTCTTTTTAAGGTCAAAATTTGAACAAAACTAAATTTAAATAAATCTAAAAACTAAAAATTCAAATCTAAAACCTAAAACTAAAAGAAATGAATGACAACTAACACCTAATGAAAAGTTATAAAATCTAAATCCAAACTAAATAACAATCAGATCAAATAAAAAAATCTAACTTAAATTAAAACTTAAACCAACGTACAATAACAAAAGCACATATCTATGCTAACCTTAAACATGCATAGAAAAATAAAATCGAATGTTTGTTTGGTGTTTGCTGCGTAGGTAGTCGGAGGAGGATAGCTTGACAATAGAAATGTTGAGAGCTCGATGGCATAAGGATTGTGCAGGTAGAACGCTGCGAATTTGTGCCCACGGTTCAACATGAGGGTTTCGGAGAGGCTGACGAGCAATGGGATGGCAATGCTGAATGCTGCGTGAAAGATCAGTGGGGAAAAGTCGCAGGTACAACAAGTCGATGCGAGGGAATGAGGTAGCTTGACGCAGGCAGAGGGGGATGCGATGAAGTTGCACTAACAAGGAGGGAGAAAAGAGCTGCGTGAGGAGGGAGATCACTGAGGGATGGACGCAGTTTTTTGTTTTTGTTTTTGTATGTAGCGTTTGGGTGAACAGCGTAAGAGATATGGATTTGCAGGTAGCAAAATGGAGGGCTTGAAGATGGCTGTGGGATTTGATAACTGTTTGGAAGGGGTTTGGAGCAGCAGGAAGTAACCCAGAAATTTTCCAGATTTTAAAATTCGAACCTAGATCACAAAAGAAAATTTCGAAACAAAATCGAAATCTTCTTGCTCAGAGGAAACCAGGCAGTCAATCCGTAGAATTTCCACCAGAACCTCTAAATATTTTCCAGGAATCTTAATAAAATTTTGAATCTGCTGCTCCAGATTGTCTGAACAAAACCCTGAAATATTTCTCAAAACCTGTACCTGCAACCTGCAAAAGAAAAGAACAGAAAACCCAAAAATAATGTGCAAGAAACGAAACTGAAAACCCTAACTAAATAATAACAATATTCACAAATTGTAGGCTCTAAAATAGTCAGATTTCTCGTTATGTCACATAAATATTTTCAGAATTTTAATTTAATGTGAGATGCTTCAAAAAAACCCTGCATGCATTCATAAAAAATTTCAGATGATAAGCCCGAGATTAAAACTAGCTAGGCTCTTTCAGAAAATGCAATCCGGGAGTTGGCTGCTTCAGCCGAGAACTTCCCCTAACGCCTAGTAAACTCAAAACTAAGATTTCCTGCACAGCTTAAAATCAACCATTAACATAGAGGGAAAAAATGATAGTGAAATCCAGATCAAATGGAGATACCTGCCATTATATTTCAGAATCTAAACTATCATTCAAATCTCAGAGATTAGACAAGATACCTGTGCCTAAATCAATCTTCATCAAGCTATTATCAATGGCTGAAAATAAAACTATGCAGAAAAATAAATCATCTTACAGTGTTTCCAGAAGAGTAACACTAGCAAGATTTCAACCCCAAAGTCTTTCTTTATTGCACAAAAATGACTACAAGAGAGCTTTCTTTAGCACCAGACTCTCAGATCCAATCTGATTTCAAATGACCCCTAGCACCCTATTTAAAGGAAAAATTCCCAACGGCTAGTTCGAGCGATCCATGTCAAACTAATTTCGACCGTCGATGAGGATCAAGATTTCTTTTAATCTCATTCGTCGAATTTTTAAATGCATTTTAATATATTAAAAAATAAAAAATTTGACTTTTTTTTATTTATTATTTAATTTTAAATTTTATTGATTTATTTATTTTTTTTAAATTTTATTACTATTTATTTTTTATTTTATTTTATTTTTATTTATTTTTTTCATTTTTGGATCCTCGAACTTAGCCTTTGGAAAAATCACCTAGGACCTAGGACTTAGGACTTATGAGGGGATTAAAACATTTTCTAACCCTCAAGACACTTTACATCATGACTTTTACAATTTTACATCTCAACGGAGAAAACCCATTTGACATAGACCCTCATAGACCACTCAGTTCTGCGACCAAATATAATCTAGTAGATTAACGCACTAGGATTCCCCTACGATTCTAATGACAAAATTCATTCCGGCTTTGGGGTTAGGCTGAAGGAAAACTCTGCCGATCATGGATCGGTGAGATAAAAAACCTTCCGGAACGCAGATTATCACTAGAAAATTAGGTCCACCTAGGCAATTTACATACATGACTCAGATCTGCTAAAGATTATTTACAATTTACACATGCAGACTGGGTTTACAACATAACATGATCAGGTCGATGATGACTGTCGAATGGCACGAACAGATCGATCAAGCACTAGCCCTTTTGTGAAGAAAAGGGGGTGTATTGTTATGGGTAGTTGACACGTAGTGGTCAACAGACCAAATTACAAGTTGACCTCATATTTCAGGACAACAGTTTGACCGAGTTTGAGTATTGACTTTGTCATTGTTTTGGGCTGATTTTGACCTCCTGATCAAGTTGAGTATGGGGAAGACTGAACTGTTTTGAGGACATTCTATTGTTTCTTTGACCAACGTTGACTTTCTTGATAGCGCTGAAGTTTGACTATTGAAATTGACAGGACTGAAGTTTGACTGCAGAAATTGACAGGGTTGTTCTGACTTTGAATTGGGCCAGTCAATTTTTCTTTTGTACTCTCTCTTTGCCGAACATTTTGATATAATAATAAGAAGAATTGATCAAAGGGTTTTCCCCGTCTTGGGTTTTTTCCATGGCATCTGCCAAATTTGGTGTCCTCTTGAGGTTTTTCATGTTATTTGATCGCTGGGGTTCATAAAAATTGCTTTCCAGGAATATCAACTAGCAATCTTGCAGTCCAAGGGTTTTAAAATCGTTCATTTTCAGATCTGAAATTTTTTAATGAGGGTTTCAAGAAATCTGAAGTAGAGCGATTTAAAAAAAAATTAATTAAGATTTTAGGGTTTCTGGTGGAATTTCTACAGGTTGATTTGCTGCCTGGTTTTTACAGAAAAAATTTCAAATTAGTTTTTCACTATTGTCTTCTGGAGGATTTCAGAATTATTCTTTACTGTCTGATTTTGGGTTTTAAATTCTTCAAATCTGGAAAGAAAATTTTCAAACAGAGTTTTGGGAAATTTCCGGGTCTTTCACTGTTGCCTGGGGTTTTAGTTTCGTTGTTGCGGATAAACCCCCCTTCATTTTTCCATCCCCTCCATCCCTCTCGAAATTCGTCTTCACCTGCACACATACAACAACAAACAAATCTACGTCTCTCCACCTACATTTTCCTCCAACTATTGCCTACTCAACCCTTTCACTTTCTACTCCACCCTCTACCCTCAGCGATCTCCATGCTGCTCCATTTCCTTTAATCGCTGCTTAACTCCAACACCCCTCCACTACCATTTCTTGCACCACCCTGCATCATTCCCATCTGCTTTCTACGCTGCTATCCAACCTCCATTCAAGCTTTAATCTCTTCTACGTATGCCCTTCATCCATTGTTGCTCGATTTCGCTGTCCAGCTTGCACACCAAACCCTCAAACCCTCAGCGTTACTCCCTTGCTGCCATCTAGCCTCCTCCAAATCTTAGACTTCTATCCTTGTCGCTGCCAAACTTGAGTATTGCCTCTCTCTGCCAAGTTCCCTCACACCTACAAATAGCAAGCAAAACAAATTTGTGTATGCGTGAGTCTCCTTAGGGTTAGATAAATATCATATGTACATATATTCTTTGGGTTTCATTAACTTTTCACTTAGCTTAATTGAGAAAAATCGAATTTCATTCAAACTTCGTTTAGTTTTTGTATAGTTTTAAATTTGATTTCATTTAACTTCTTCTTTTTCTTTTTTCATTTTAAAAAAATCTTCTTAAATAATTAAAAAATCCTAAAAATAATTTTTTTTTATAAACTTTAAAAAATCATATAAAAAAGAAAAGAGAATTGGTATCTATTATAATTTCTTTTCTCCCTTCATTTCACATAGTTTTATTTCACTTTTGTTTATTTGGTTTGAATTTTTGTTATATATGAATAGAGTTAGATTTTAATTTTATTTATTAGAAGTAGCATTTATATATATAATATATAATATTATATAATATATATATATATATATTAGGTGTTAGTCCTTCAATTTGATTTCCTTTTAGCTTTAAATTAATTTTGTTTTATTTTTGATCCATAATAAAATAAAAAATCATAAAAAATAATATAAAAAAAAATAAAATATAAAAACAAATAATCATAAAAAATAAAAAAAAAATTTTTGAAATATTTTGTCACATTTAGTCTTGGCATTTTCCCTTAAGGATTTGTCACATTGCAATTTTGGTGTATCTTTTCTGCTAAGGCTAAATTATTTTTAATGTGGGATTAATATTTGTCATTTTTATATAGTTAAATTTTCTCTGAAGATTAACTATCTGAAAGTGGTGAATCATTTTATGAACTGGTTAGCATTTGAATTTCATGGTTGAATAATGAATTTTGATTTTTTGAAATTTAATTGCTAGAGCTCTATGCATCTTTTGAATATCTTACGTAAGGTGAAATCAATCATTGCTTGGATTTTATAATGCTTGTTACATGTTGGAAATTTTGTAAATATTTTCAAGCAATCATTAAATCACTTCATAAGCAGTAGCTAATTAATTACTTGATTTTCATTAAGTCCATAAGGCATTGGTCTTAAGCATTTAAAGATATGATCAAATTCTAAAATCGATCAAGTGCTTGTTTCCCCTTGCTGTGTCTCCCAAGCCAGCTGGTTCTCAGTTGGTCTTCCTTTATTCCATAGGGTCTACGCCCCTTAGCCTGTTTCAGGGAGACGGCTTAAACAGAGAGATCAGGGATCAGGGTGACAACCCCCGGTCTGAGCATTGTCGCGTTGCCTGGACAATCTGTGCGGCAACATTTTTTGGCGCCATTGCTGGGGATACTTTATTCTTGGCGTTTCAACGACATTTCCCCATCATCCTTCTCTTTTCTCATCTTTTCATTTGAGCCGACAACGACAACATTTTTTGGCGCCGTTGCCGGGGATAGAGTTTTTCCTGTCCTTGGTTTATTCGACATTCATCTTTCATCTTTCTCATCTCTCATTTCAGCCAACAAAGTCAACATTTTTTGGCATCATCTCATCTTTTCTGCCATTCATTAACCTGTCAAATGGCCAATATTCTTTGGCGTCATTTGATCTTTTCATCACCTTATCTTTCGTCATATCATCATACCTTCAACACCTACTTTTTAGTTTGCTTCTTATTTGTTTGGCGACTCCATTTCTTTTCATTTATTTTTCCCAGACAAGAAGCCTCTCTCATATCTGCTTGTTTGTTTCTTTTTGGATCCTAGAGTTAGATTCATGTTCAAGTGGCGACTCCACTTCTTTCATCTCTTGATTTTCTTGAGCAATGATCTCTTTCTATCATCCATTTGGTCCCTCATTATTCATCATGGATTGTTCGTTTACCTCGTGTCATTTTATTGATGTTCTCCATGATATTCTGGAAGTGGCCATTTCTAAATTACTTTTGTTCTCGGGTGGTGATTCAGTCGATCTTAGAAAGCATTTATGGAGTTTTACTCGTATAACGTTCATATATTGTAGATATCCTCAGTATGATCATGAAGATGTCAAAATGCGTCTATTTGTCTTTTCTTTAGAGGGTGATGATTTGAATTGGTTTAATAATTGTCCTGAAGACTCCTTCACTTCTTTACAAGAAATTGTCCATACTTTTAAAGATAGATATGGTTATCAAGATAGCTTGCCTTGTGCCCCTAAAATTGTGCAACAGAATCAAAGTAATCTTATGAAGGGTCCAGCTGTCGATGAAAGATTTCATGACAATTCTTCATATCATGTGCCATCCACCTGAACCGTAGCAGATCAAATCCATGATAGTGGAAAAGCAGGGACAAATTGTAAAATTTGTGTCGACAATGAAAGGGAAAATCAGAAGCAAATTATAAAAGAATTAATGCGGCTGGTAAAAATATGGAGATCAATCAAGAAAAATTTATAACTGATTACGCCAATGATATGAGAACTTTATGCACCCACTTGGAAAAACGTGATAAGGAGATGGAAATCATGAAAATTAAACACTCTGATCACGTAACTGACATGCAAAGTCAGCATGCTAAGGAAATTGAGACCATGAAAGCTAATCATGATAGGGAAATTAATTTTATGTAAAGCAAGTTGTCAACTATGGATGATGAAATGACCATCATGAGAATCGATTATAATAATCAGTTGGCTACCCTGCAAGCAAATCATAAGAAAGAGATAAACTCTATACAACATTTCTTGATGACCATAAAGGCAAAGGATGACAAAGTAATAAAAGATATGGAAGCTAGTTAGATACCTCTTCAAAATAGATTATTGGCCATAGAAGAAAAGAAGGTACCACGTGTCATAAATACAAATGGAATACATATCATCGAAAACAGATTAAAAATGATGGAAGTTAATCATTATAATCAGATGTCCATTATTCAGAATCAAATAAAGGCTATCCAAGCTAATCATGTCACTCTGCAAGAAAGATAAGTGAAAACTGAACTCAATCAAGCGAAGTTAATAGTAATACATGCCAGAGAAATGGGTTCATTACATAAAAGGCTGGAAGAGAGGAAATCACAGGTCCCGTCTTGTTATGAATATCCTGAGAAAGAGGCTGACTCCATTAACGAAGATTTAACTAAGAATGACATGATTGAAGAAGAAATAAAAAAGGGTCAAGTTATAACTCATGATACTTGTGCGACTGATGCATCATCCTTGACAGAGCAGATGCAGAATGAAGAAAGACATGTCATGCATATCTTACATACTTCATCTAAGAGTTTCGAAGCAGAATGTTCCACATCATCAGTGATACAGCCTGCCACGAAGAAAAAGCGCAAGAGAAAGAGAATGAGAAAAAGATTTGATGCATCAGATGGCTGCGAGCAACTTGATTTTCGGATAGGAAAAAGTCCTACCGTATGCAGATTTGAACATGGCACATCCAGGAAGCAGCCAACAGATTTGCCTAAAAGCAGGCAAATGCTCAGTATACACTATATTGAATGCATCTGATGTCGTGGGGCATCCTCTGTATTTCTAACCCTACACTTTGTCTTTTCAGCATTTCATTTTTGTTTTAGGATTAGATTTACTTTTCATGTTACTAGATAGTTAATAAATAAAGAGCTTATATCTTTCCTGTGCTTAATGTTATATGATGATTTTTTTTGGATGGACGCTACTTATTTTTGTTGTGTGTTGTGTGGATGCATATTCTGGATTCTCACATTCCTACATTGCAGCAATGTGTGCCCAAGTAGAGCTAAATGTTGACCACTACGTGTCAATGACCCATAGCAGTACACCCCCTTTTTTTCGCAAAAGGGATAGCGCTTGATCGACGTGTCCGTGCCATTTGACTATCATCATCAGTCTGATCATGTTATTTTGTAAACCCAGTTTGCATGTGTAAATTGTAAATAATCCTAGCAGATCTGTGTCATGTATGTAATTGCCTAGGTAAACCTAATTTTTTAGTGATGATCTACATTCCGGAAGGTTTTTTGTCTCATTGATCCATGATCGGCAGAGATTTCCTTCAGCCTAACCCCAAAGCCGGAATGGATTGTGTCATTAGAATCTTAGGGGAATCCTAGTGTGCTAGGTCGAGTTTATGTAAAAGTAATTTGGAAATAATTCTAACTATTTGGTTAGGTTATTACAAATTGCTTGATCTGCTAAATTATGTTTGTGTCGCAGAACTGGGTAGTCTATGAGGGTCTATCTCAAATGGATTCCCCCCTTTGAGATGTAAAAATGTAAAAAATCATGATGTAAAGTGTCTTGAGGGTTAGAAAATGTTTTATCCCCTCATAAATCCTAAGTCCTAGGTGATTTTTCCAAAGGCTAAGTTCGAGGGTCCAATAAAAATAATAAAAAATTAAAGAATAAAAAAAAAAGATATTAAAAAAAGAAAAATAAAAATTAAAAAAAAATAATAATAATAAAATAATAAGTCAAAGTTTTGAGGAAATAAATGCAAAATTTTAATTTTTAATATATTAAAATGCATTTAAAATTTCGACGGATGAGATTAAAAGAGATTTTGATCCGCATCGACGGTTGAGATCACTTTGACATGGATCACTCGAACTAGCCGTTGGGAAATTTTCCTTTAAATAGGGTGTCTGGGGTCATTTGAGATTATTCGATCTTAGAGTCTTGTGTTATAGAAATCTCTCTTGTAGTCTTTTTTCATGTGTAATAAAGAAAGACTTTGGGGTTGAAATCTTGCTGGTGTTGCTCTTCCATAAATGCTGTAAGATGTTTTATTTCTGTGCATGATTTTAATTTCAGTCATTGATGATAGCTTTATGAAGAGTGATTTTAAACACAGGTATCTTGTTTAGTCGCTAGGGTTTGAATGGTAGTTAAATTTTTGAATATGATGGCAGGTATCTCCATTAGATCTAGATTTTAGTATCGTTTTCTCCCTCTTTGTTAATGGTTGAATTACGCTGTGCAGGATATCCTTGATTTTACCGGGCGTTTGGGGAAGTTCTCGGCTGAACAAGCCAACTCCCGGATTGCATTTTTTGAAGAGCCTTGCGGGTTTTGATCCCAGGCTTATCATTATAATTTCTGTTGTGGATGCATGAAGGGTTTTCTGAAGCACCTCATTTTAAATTTAAAATCTTAAAAAATATGTGTGGCATAATGACAGATTTGGCTGCTTAGAGCCTTTACCAGATCTAGGCCTTGGAGGGTAAGATTTGGCCTTAGATGCAGCTCTTGCAGGTATTTTTTGGAAAAGCTTTATGAATAAATTCGAGGTTTTCCAAGCCATTTGATCGCTAGGGTTCATAAAAATTGCTTTCCAGGAATATCAACCAGCAATCTTGCAGTTCAAGGGTTTTAAAATCGTTCATTTTCAGATCTGAAATTTTTTAATGAGGGTTTCAAGAAATCTTAAGCAGAGCGATGTAAAAAAAATTTAACTAAGATTTTAGGGTTTCTCGTGGAATTTCTACAGGTTGATTGGTTGCCTGGTTTTTGCAAAAAAAAATCGAATTTGTTTTTCACTATTGTCTTCTGGAGAATTTCAGAATTATTCTTTACTGTCTGATTTTGGGTTTTAAATTCTTCAGATCTAGAAAGAAAATTTTCAAACAGAGTTTTGGGAAATTTCTGGGTCTTTTACTGTTGCTTGGGGTTTTAGTTTCGTTGTTGCAGATAAACCCTCGCTTCATTTTTCCATCCCCTCCATCTCTCTCGAAATTCGTCTTCACCTGCGCACATACAACAACGAACAAATCTGCATCTCTCCACTTGCATTTTCCTCCAACTACGTTGCCTACTCAACCCTTTCACTTTCTGCTGCACCCTCTACCCTCAGCGATCTCCACGTTGCTCCATTTCCTTTCATCGCTGCTTAACTCCAGCACCCCTCCTCTACCATTTCTCGCACCACCCTGCGTCCTTCCCATCTGCTCTCTACGCTGCTATCCAACCTCCATTCAAGCGTTAATCTCTTCTACGCATACCCTTCATCCATTGTTGCTCCATTTCGCTATCCAGCTTGTACATCAAACCCTCGAACTCTCAGCGTTACTCCTTTGCTGCTGTCTAGCCTCCTCCAAATCTTAGACTTCTATCCTTGTCGCTGCAAACCTGAGTATTGCCTCTCTCCGCCCAGTTCCCTCACACTTGCAAATAGTGAGCAAAACAAATTTGTGTATGCGTGAGTCTCCTTAGGGTTAGATAAATATCATATGTACATATATTTTTTGGGTTTCATTAACTTTTCACTTAGCTTAATTGAGAAAAATCAAATTTCCTTCAAACTTCGTTTAGTTTTTGTATAGTTCTAAATTTGATTTCATTTAACTTCTTCTTTTTCTTTTTTCATTTAAAAAAAATCTTCTTAAATAATTAAAAAATCCTAAACATTAAAAAAAAAAAAAAAAAACTGTAAAATTTAAAAATCCTAAAAAAAAGAAGAGAAATTGGTTGTAAAATTCCTTTTTCCTTTTTATTCACATAGTTTAATTTACTTTTGTTTATTTTGGTTTTGATTTTGTTATATGATTGATATGATTTAGGTTAGATGTTAATTTTATTAGTAGGAGTTAACTTTATATTTTTGTTTATATATATATATATATATTAGGTGTTAGTCTTCATTTTGTTTCCTATTAGCTTTTAGTAATTTTGTTTTAATTTTTTGATCTAAAATAAATAAAAATCATAAAAAACTATATCAAAAAAAAAAAAAAAAAAAAAAATTTGAAATATTTTGTCACATTTAGTCTTGACATTTTCCCTTAAGGATTTGTCACATTGCAATTTTGGTGTATCTTTTCTGCTAAGGCTAAAATTATTTTTAATGTGGGATTAATATTTGTCATTTTTATATAGTTAAATGTGCTTAAATTTTATTTGAAGATTAGCTATCTGAAAGTGGTGAATCATTTTATGAATTGGTTAGCATTTGAATTTCATGGTTGAATAATGAATTTTGATCTTTTGAAATTTAATTCCTAGAGCTCTATGCATCTTTGAATATCTTACATCTGGTGAAATCAATCATTGCTTGGATTATATAATGCTCGTTACATGTTGGAAATTTTGTAAATATTTTCAAGCAATCATTAAATCACTTCATAAACAACAACTAATTAATTACTTGGTTTTCATTAACTCCATAAGGCATTGGTCTTAAGCATTTAAAGATCTAATCAAATTCTAAAATTGATCAAGTGTTTGTTTCCCCCTGTTGTGTCTCCCAAGCCAGCTGGTTCCCAGTTGGTCTTCCTTTATCCCATAGGGTCAACCCCCCTTAGCTTGCTTCAGAGAGACAACCTAAACGGAGAGATCGGGGATCAGGGTGACAGCCCCCAGTCTAAGCGTTGTCGCGCTACCTAGACAATCTTTGCGACAACAGAGACAAAATTCCACAACTTAAGCAGTAAATGTATGCAACAATTAGCCTTAAAAAATAGTGAAAACCCTAGTACAATGTTTATGACAAAGTAAAACAGGAATAGCATTGAAAAAAGTACTTACATGTAATAGAGTATATCCAACCATCCACAATTTAACAATAGAAAAGCTTCAACACAAGATAAACCAAGTCCATACATCAAAATTCATTCATAAAGCTCTAATTCATCCTCCAAGAAAAAGTGTGAAATTCTCAAGAGAGAGAAGAGAACCAATCCAAAGTCGTGATGAGCAAATGATCTCATCTCACTTGTATTTATACACTAATGAGGAGTTCGAATTAGCCTCCTTGGCCTACTTAAGCCCCAAAAATAAAATAATGTTTTAATAATCTAACTTTTGGTGACAAACCCACCAAACTAGCTCACAAATAAAAGAATAAGTCTCTCAAGAGGTCAAATAATAATCTATGCATGTTGTAGTGCCCTCTAAGATGCGTAATGTGGTCCATGGGTTCTACACTGAAGAGTAGGACCCTCAAAAGCAATGGACAAGTGTTAGCCCCTTGGAATAATCTGTGGTGCTCCAAATGACATGTGGGGGCACACAAGTGTCCTCATAGGTCTCCAAAAAAATTGAAGATGCCTGTAGATTGCCTGCAAGGGCTAGGATGATGTTGTAGGTAATGCCACATCATGGTGCAAGTCTTGGAACATCTGCCAAGTGTATGGTGCAAATCTGGGGCCAACTGGGCATGATGGATTAGGTGCATATTCCTCGTCCAATAAGTGAACCATGAGAAATCTTTGAATGACTGTGGGGATCCATGGAGTGCTATCTGTTGCTGTGAAGGCCCATGGCTTTCAACATACACCCTACATGTGCCAATGTAGCCCTATGGAGGATTAGGACCCCGTATAGGGAGACCAAACCCAAGATGGTGACCGTTTGCAATCCTGCATAAGATCCAATGCATCCCCTAGCCTTCCAATATAACAAGTCATTAGAGAAATCGAGTAAATGAGTTTACCAATCATGGAGCACAGGTGGGGACTTCATAATGGCCTTCCCTTCCATAATGGGCTTCGGGATGTGTCAATGTGTTAAGTTATGGTATGTTCTATGCTTGTAACAGTTTACTTCTTTTTCTTATTATATTCCACAGATTAGCAATCACATATATATAAAGTAAAGTGCAGATAGAACATTAAACGATCGACAGAAAACAAGCCAAGACAAGAGACACAAGATGTGGCACCTAGCCAGGGACAAACCCCACAATGTGTGGGGAAATCCTTTGATCAAATCTTCTTTTATCTTCAATAATTCAGCAGAAAGAAATAGTACAATAAATCTGATTCATATCAACAGTAGCAAACCCTAGATCAACAGCATCAACATTAACGGCTTCATTATCAAATTAGGGCAGACGATATCTCACAAACCGACCGTCGGATTGACTTCATTCCACCACCAAAAGTTTCGGCTTCCAGAGGAGGTTCAGATGAATCTACAGTGCAGTTCCAAAGAGGAGATCTTCTAGGCCTCGCAAGTCAATCTTTACTTCTGCAGTTGCAACGTCAATTTCAGCAGTTTCGAGCTTCAAACTAGGGCAGTCGATATCTTGCAAACCGTTCATCGGATTGACTTCATTCCACCACCAAAAGTTGTGGCTTTCAGAGGAGGTTCAGATGAACCTACAGTGCAGTTCCAAAGAGGAGATCTTCTAGGCCT
>APFE031170863.1:191201-213239 GCA_000404065.3 Pinus taeda | reverse complement strand
GCAGTAGCAAACCCTAGATCAACAGCATCAGCGTTAGCGGCTTCATTATCAAACTAGGGCAGACGATATCTCACAAATCGACCGTCGGATTGACTTCATTCCACCACCAAAAGTTTCAGCTTCCAGAGGAGGTTCAGATGAATCTACAGCGCAGTTCCAAAGAGGAGATCTTCTAGGCCTCGCAAGTCAATCTTTACTTCTGCAGTTGCAGCGTCAGTTTCAACAATTTTCGGCTTCAAACTAGGGTAGTCGATATCTTGCAAACCATTCATCGGATTGACTTCATTCCACCACCAAAAGTTGCGGCTTTCAGAGGAGGTTCAGATGAGCCTACAACGCAGTTCCAAAGACGAGATCTTCTAGGCCTCGCAAGTCAATCTTTACTTCTGCAGTTGCAGCTTCAAATTCAACAGCTTCCAGCTTCACATGTGTGAGAGAGAGAGACCCATTTTAGTGCAGTAGAGAAGAGACTCATATCCGCGCAGTAGAGAGAGAGAGAGATGTGATGAGATGAGTGAGACCAAATGAGGAAAAGTCCTCTTATATTTATACTCAACGTTGGTGGGTGAATAGATGCGACTGTTGGGCTTCTGAGCCTACATGAGTTGTAGGTCAGCTTGATAATAATTCCATAACAATAAATTCATATCTCCATGAATATTTATCGGAATCGGATGATCTTTATATCAATCCTACACCTCTCGACGAGAGGAATTTAATAAAAATATTATCAGCCATGAATAAGATGACCCACATGAAGTTTTGCCCTGGTTGCCAATTTTAACACAATGTCTCCTAAACTCCAAATGGGGTTAACCAAGAATCTTATTAGGTGGTTTCTACTTCTAAAGGGGATAATATATTCAAGATACATCCTTCAAAAGGTGGTGGCATGTGATAGATAGGTGAATGAAGTGGGGGATGAGAAGGGGTAGTCTTGGGTCACATACTAGGATACAAGGGTAGCTAATAAGAGGCAAGCCCACACTTGGGGTTTATAATGTATAGGAGGGAACAATTGTTGTACATGAGGTGCCTCGACCTTGATTTTTCCTCCTTTCTTTATATTCCTTTTGCCTTTTTATGATTTTCATCGACTAATTGCTCGGGGCTCAAGGGGTAAGAGCATGATGCATAAGATGAAGCAGTGAATACCCCCTTTAAAGATAGGGTAGTTCATTTCCCACCAGGGGTTGGGACAATCATGGGTTTGTATATGATGAAGTAGGTTTATAAAACCTGTAGGAACCATGGTGATGGCCATGAGGATGAGGTAGAGCTCATGTATTGGATTTTGCCCATGTGTTAAATGCATTTGTCTCGACCATGGTTTGCATTTTGTGATATATTTTCTTGTTGAATGTGGCCAAATATGATTTTTCTTTCTTCTTAGCCGCATCAACCTACGAGCTTCATTCTAGGCCATGCCCCAAGATGTGGGCAAGGAGAAGGGGCAAGCTAACCCTATGTGGACCCAGTGGAGGAATGTGGGCCCAAGTAGGGTAAATGATGAATAGGGTAATAATGAGTGGAAAGAGGGTAATATGAGTGGACAAGGGAGCAGGACCACAACCAAAATCAGGGTTTCCCATGAAATACCATCCCTAAAGCGAAATGGTTAGTAAAAGAGATCCCACGGGACTAGGATGCAAGGTTAATATCCAAAAGGGGGCTAGGGGACAAGGGCACAACCTAACCGATTCTTTCCGTTGAATCTGCCCATTAATCCATGCTCATAAGTGTCCATGATAAACAAACTACAATACTCAATTACCAAATGACAAGGCATACCTTTAGGTTCAGGAGGTTCACCTTCAAACATATGATCATGGTAGATGGGTGAGGGACCACATGGCTGGCTCAGGTGGTGGAGAAAAGGCATAATGAGCTAGCTGGTGGCTGCAAGGGGTTGTTGGTTGCCGACTGAGGACTATCTTGGAGAAATTTTTTCTCTTAGGGATATCACCCACAAAATGGTGGGTAAAAGGAAACTAGGGCCAAATTCGACCTCAAGACAACTCATTTGATAAAGATGATGATTGCATTAAATTCGTCTTTTTGAGAGGACCAAAATTGATGTAAAGATCATCTCATTTGAACAAGCAGAAGTGTGATTTTGAATTTACGCCCACACATGTACAAATTGTCAAGGTCGGCCATATCATCATGTAGGCTTAGAAAGCCCAATGGATGTGTCACTTCACCCTCAATGACTTGTATAAATACAAGTGACCTTTCACCTCATTTGGCATCTTCTTCACTCGCACATTCTCTCTCCTCTCATTGGTTCGTACTACATTGGGCATTCCTCTTTCTCACACGTGTGGATCAAGAAGGACGAATTTTAGAAGCTGAATTATAGGGCCGAAATTATAGAGTTGACTACAGTTTGACCAGTGTTGACCAACACCTTCTCAGCATCAATTGACTTTGAATTTTTGGGGATATTTCTATCTTAGCAGGTCGCAACTTTTGGTACATCAAGTTTTTCTAAGCACTTTAACCGCATACCAAATTACAAATTGACCGCAAATTTCAGGACAACAGTTTGTTTGTTGAATTTGTAATTGTTTTGGTCTGACTTTGACCTCTTGATCAGGCCGAGTTTGATTAGGCTTCAACATGGGACCACAAGTTGTTTCTTGGTACAATTAGAAGCATAAGACCATGGCATTGAGTTTTGCAGAGGAAAAGTACATAGCAGCAAGCATGCCTACATGCCAGGCCATATGGCTTCAGAAGTTGTCGGTAGCCTTGTTTGGTCAGAAGGTTGAGACGACGGTGATACACTGTGATAATCAGAGTTGCATTAGGTTGTCAGAGGATCTGGTGTTTCACGACAGGTCCAAGCATATGGACATCAGGCACCACTTAATTAGGGATTGGGTACAACGCAAGATTGTTCAGCTACAATATATACCCACAGATGAGTAAGTAGGAGATATACTGACGAAGGCTTTGGGGAAGGCAAGATTCATCTTCTTCAGAGACAAGATGGGTGTTATGCAGAATACCTTTCTCGCTAAGAGGGAGTGTTAGTTTATGTATCTCAAACAGGTGTGTTGGAATTTCTAAGTTTATCTGTTAGAAATTCTTCCTGTACTATTTGATTTATTTCTTCCTACTTGTTTAGTTACTTAACAAGTTATTTATCATGTAAACATTGAAAATAAATACAATACAATATCAACACATATAGATCATCAACTGAAAGAAACAAGCACACAAGTGACACTGTTGTTTTTGGACTAATGTCCCCGGAAAAACCTAATGCGGGAAAATGGGTGCAACTATTCAGAGGGTTTTATTATTATGCAGTTTCAAAATACAACCTGGGTGCCAGAAATGGCTAACCCAACAGAGAATGCTCTCGACAGTAGTACCTCTCAGTCAGAGATAGATATTACGGCTAAGTCACCGGATGAACGATCCCACAACAACAATACAACTTCTGGTGCTTTATGTCACCTTGATAAGGACTATGTCACCTTATCCAACTCTCCAGCTCCAATCTGTCCCACGAAAATCTCCCAGCATTGCCTCTAATGCTTGCGTCAGCCTCTCTGGCCCAACGTCAGCCTATCTGGCCTAGCGTCAACCTCTTGGGGCTTTGCGTCAGCCTATGGTGCCTTTGCGTCTCACACGTTGGCCCTCACTGGCTTTGCGCAGCTCCTGGCTGCCTCTACGTGGCCTCTGGCTGCCTCTGCATGGCCTCTCGCTGGCTCTAGGTCAACCTCTTGGATTCTGCGCTAATCCTCCCGGTACTAACTCTGCCTCTCTGCTATGTATTCACTGCCCCTCAGCTGCAACTCAGATCACTTTACTCAATTTCCTCAGCAAACCCTGCCCCAAAAAATCGAGTTCTTGATCTCTCTTGGTGTGTTCTCCAACTGACCCTCAAGCCTCCTCTTATATTTTTCTCGTTGGTCCATCAACGACCGAGATTAGATTTGGCTTGATCCATGACTTTTGAACCATTCTAACTCAGTTTTATATTAATTCACATTAATATTTTATTTTTCCTAAGTCTAAACTTAGGAACTCCATTAAAAATATTAATTATTTTAATATTTCCCAAACTGGTTAGATTCTGCCCAAACCATTTTTGGGTTTTGGAGATCTTATGTGCTATAGCCTCTCCACCAATTTTCATGGCTAGAGCACATCTGATGCTATTCAAATCAGCACTCCCTCTTAGCGAGGACTGTGCTCTAGTAATACTCCTCACTGAGTATCACCTTGATCATCCAACATCGGTCCCTATGCTAATGCTAGGCCTCCTCGCCCAGCATCCTCTGCACTGTTGCATCATGTACTGCTACCGATGACCCTGCCATTGCCATTGCTGCATCTGTACGACAGCTCCCTCTGCATCCGTGCTGTTGCCCATGGCCTAGCCACTGCCACTGTTGCATCTGCATTGCATCCCCTCTCATCATGCTGCATCATGTTGCCCATATCACTGCCACTACTAACTGCTGCACTGCAACTCAGTTACTAAGAAGTAAGTAATTGATCCTCCCAACTCTGACATCTTTGCTAGGCTAGAGGCACTATCGACGCTGAAGCTCCCTCTCTGACCTCTGCACTGTTGCAACAACTCCATGCATCTCGCACTATTGCCTCACGCTGTCCCGGGACTCATGCATTGTAGCACCTTCTGTCGCTCCATCCGCATCCGTCTCTACTGACATCTGCCAGTCCTGCTACTCCTCTTCGGGGCTCCCTTAGCAAGGTATAATCCAAGAGGTTGGGTACCTCGAGGATCCTGCCCCTCATCGCCTATAGTCCATCTGACTACACCTTGATGTCTCCCCACTTCTTCTCAAGTGGCACATGAGCACTCATGGCATAGTCGTCATCTATCTCCACTTCTTTCTCTGCCCTCGCTGGCACTGCCTTGGTCTCAGAAGCCTCTCCCTTGCTCTTCTTCCTCGGACACTGGTTCACATAGTGACCCAGTTCCCCATAGCGGAATCATTTGACCTTGGAGAGGTCCTTCTTCTTCCGTTTCTCCTGCTTTCCCGCAAATGCTAGGGAAACATCCTCCTCTTCCTCCTTTTTGATTCTAACCCCCTTGCCGCTGCTTCCCTCCTTGGTTAGCCTTCTGATCTCTTCTTCACGAAGAGCCGCCCACAATTCCTCCCAATCCAGAAGGCTCGCCCTTCCCAGTAAGCTCTAGACAAATACCTCCCAATCCTTTGAGACTGTGTTCAATGCGGTCCTTACCAATATCCCCTCATCCGACGTGGCCCCTATGGAAGTCAGCTGGTCCCGGATCTCTGTCAATCCCTCAAGGAAGATATCTATCTGCTCTCCCCTTTGCATCTGGTATGACCGCAATTGATTTTCTAGAAGCATCTTCCTCTGCACGGAAGTATGCTGATACAACTTCTTCAGGGCAACCCACATCTCATTTGTTGTGCCCTTCTCAGCAATGTGGTACCACATGATCCTTGACCCCGTCAAGAATGATGCACTTAGCCCTGGCCATTGCCTCCTTGTACTTCTCATTTTCAGCTGGGTCAACTGGGATCGCTATCGTTTTCAAGGCGAAGTGTTTGATGCGATACTTGTCTAGAATGGACAAGATCTTGGCCTTCCAGACTACGAATTTTGAAGCTTCGTCCAGTCTATCCTGATCTCTTAGCCCATTCACTGCCATTTCGCTGTCCTCTTTCGACTCTTTCGAGTCTCTCAACTTCCTGTCTAGAAGTTCTCGGTTTGACTCTCTCTGAGCCTCGATTTCCCTGCTGGAAATCTCTCTGCCAATGTCGAGATGCCCCACTCCGATCGTTTGTGTAGCTGCACCACTGATTTGGATTTCTTGGCTAGAAATCCTCGGTAGCAACTCTCTCCTCTTTGGTATTGCCTTGTTAGGTACTGTTCTGACCACAATACCCCACCAGCTTCGGTCCGCAACTTACCCACAACCTCCTATGCCCCAACAATCTGAACGTTAGAGCCTCTAGGCTTTGTGCAATCCTGGCACTGGCAAAATCCGCACCTCCTGGCCACAACGTTGATCCTTCCTGACATAGAAAGATGATCGGGCACTGTGTAGTTCATGTCTGCTCCTCTCTGTCTCAGTGTTGATCCTCCTCCTGGCTCGATCTGATGACGCAAGCTCTCTGCTAGGAACAACTTTTGTCACTCAGGATAGTTGTTTCCGCTGTTGCTGCTCTGCTCGGTTGATGCCTTCAGTTATCCTATGATTTGCAACCACCCTCTGGTACCATGTTGGAATTTCTAAGTCTATCCGTTAGAAATTCTTCCTGTACTATTTGATTTATTTCTTCCTACTTGTTTAGTTACTTAACAAGTTATTTATCATGTAAATACTGAAAATAAATACAATACAATATCATCCACTAAAAGAAACAAGCACACAAGTGACATCGTTGTTTTTGGACTAATGTCTTCGGAAAAACCCAATGCGGGAAAATCGGTGCAACTATTCATAGGGTTTTATTATTATGCAGTTTCAGAATACAACTTGGGTGCCAAAAATGGCTTAACCAACAGAGAATGCCCTCGGTAATAGTACCTCTCAGCTAGAGACAGATATTCCGGCTAAATCACCAGATGAACAATCCCACATCAACAATACAAATTTTGCTACTTTGCATCACCCTGATAGGGATTGTGTCGCCCTATCCATCTCTCCAGCTCCAATCCGTCCCTCAAAAATCTCCCAGTGTTGCCTCTAAGGCCTGCGTCAGCCTCTCTGGCCAAGCGTCAGCCTATCTAGCCCAACGTTAGTGTCTCGGGGCTTTGCGTTAGCCTCTGGAGCCTTTGCATCTCACATGCTGGTCCTCACCAGCTCTGTGCAGCTCCTGGCTGCCTCTGCGTGGCCTTTGGCTGCCTCTGCATGGCCTCTAGCTGCCTCTGCTTCAACCTCTCACGGCTTCTGCGCTGATCCTCCCAGTACTAACTCTGCCTCTCTACTATGTATTCACTACCCCTCAGCTACAACTCATATCACTTCATTCAATTTCCTCAGCAAACCCTGCCCCATAAAATCTAGTTCTTGATCTCTCTCAGTGTGTTCTCCAACTGAACCTCAAGCCTCCTCTTTTACTTTTCTCGTTGGTCCATAGATGATTGAGATTAGATCTCTAATCAACGGCTAAGATTAAATTTGGCTTGATCCATGACTTTTGGACCATTCTAACTCAGTTTTATATTAATTCACATTAATATTTTATTTTCCCTAAGTTTAGACATAGAAACTCCATTAAAAATATTAATTATTTTAATATTGCCCAAACTGGTCAGATTTTGCCCAAACCATTTCTGGGTCTTGGAGATCTCATATGCTATAGCCTCTCCAACAATTTTCGTGGTTAGAACACATTCGATGCTACCCCAAATCAACAAGGTGTTCTAGTCGTAGATGGTGTTTATGAGGCTAAGGAACATAATGGTTTATTTTTCTCTCATATACCTTTTCCCTCCAATTAAATATTTAAAAGCACTATTCCTTTCTTTATTTAATAAAGTGACTTTTATAAACTAGTTGAAGTCACTTTTAATGCCGAAAATGCTTATTTTGCCTCTATTGTCACATCGGCCACCCAAAACCCCTTTTTATCATTCTTCCCTATAGATCTTTTCGCTTCGATTCCAACTAGCTATTACACTAAGGTGTTTCTCCGAGTAATCTGCGTGAAACAACGCCTTAAGCATAATCAATTAAAATATGTCTGTTAATAGCGCCATTTTACAGAAATCATCGGAATCTAACGGAACCAAGAGAAAACCGTGCGGAATTGATCTCGATGATGAAATATGGTAAGCGATCCTAGTCAGACACATAAAACTCCTCGAAAACCCTCTAGGCCCACCAATGGAGTATTCTTGCTCCTATGACCAGGTGGACACAAGTTATGGAAAACCCTCCTAACCACCTCACTAGGTAATCCATAATTTGGGGACATTACAATCTCCCCTTCCCAAAATTGCTTGACCTCAAGCAATGTCATCGCATGTTGTCGCTCTACAAGCTAATTCAAGTGAATACCAGGGTCCAAACCATCCTAATCATTGTGAAGCATCTATTTCTCCACTCACTCCCCAATAAGGAATAGACACTAGAAGCCTTCTGCATACTACCTGTTGACCACTGCGTGTCAACTACCCATAACAGTACACCCCCTTTTCTTCGCAAAAGGGATAGTGCTTGATTGATTTGTCCATGCCATTCGACAGTCATCGTCGTCTTGATCATATTATGTTGTAAACCCAATCTGCATGTGTAAATTGTAAATTTATCTTAGCAAAACTGAGTCATGTATGTAAATTCACTAGGTGGACCTAATTTTCTAGTGATAATCTATGTTCCGGAAGGTTTTTTGTCTCACCGATCCATGATCGGCAGAGTTTTCTTTCAGCCTAACCCCAAAGCCGGAATGGATTTTGTCATTAGAATCTTAGGGGAATCCTAGTGTGTTGATCTGCTAGATTATGTTTGGTCGCAAAACTGGGTGGTCTATGAGGGTCTATTTCAAATGGATTTTCCCCCTTAAGATGTAAAATTGTAAAGTTCATGATGTAAAGTGTTTTGAGGGTTAGAAAATGTTTTAATACCCTCATAAGTCATAAGTCCTAAGTCCTAGGTCTTAGGTAATTTTTCCAAAGGCTAAGTTCGAGGATCCATTTAACATATATATCTATATATATATATATATATATATTATATATTTATATATATATAATATAATAATAAATAAATAAAAAAATCAAAAAATATAAAAAAAATAGAATAAAAACCTAAAAAATATTAAAATAATAATTATTGAGTAAATAAATGCAGAATTTCAATTTTTTAATGCATTAAAAATTCGACGGATGAGATTAAGAGATATCTTTATCCTCATCGACGGTCGAGATCATTTTGACATGGATCACTCGAACTAGTCGTTGGGAATTTTTTCCTTTAAATAGGGTGTTAGGAGTCATTTGAGATCATTCGATCTGTGAGTCTTGTGCTGAAGAAAGATCTCTTGTAAACTTTTTTCGGTGCTAATAAAGAAAGACTTCAGGGTTGAAATCTTGCTGGTGTTACTCTCCTGAAGTGCTATGAGCTGTTTTATTTTCTGCATATTTTTATTTTTCAGCCATTAGTAATAGCTTGATGTAGAGTATTGTTGAAGATAGGTATCTTGTTCACTTATTAGGGTTTGAATGGTAATAGTAGCTTTGAAATAATGGTAGGTATCTCCATTGCATCTAGAATCTAGTATTGTTTTTTCCCTCTTTATTGATGGTTGAAGTGAGCTGTGCAAGAAACCCTTATTGAAGAAATCAGTGGGCATTTGGGGAAGTTCTCGGCTGAACCAGCCAACTCCCACAAAGCATTTTCTTGCAGAGCCCAGCTAGTTTCGATCCTGGTTTTATCATTTAAGTTTATTTTATGAATGCATGAGAGTTTTTTTAAAGTATTCCATAGTAAATCTGAAATTTTGAAAATATTACTGTTGATTATTGACAAATCTGGCTTTTGTAGAGTCACAAAGCTGTAAATAATTTTAGCTGGTTCTTAGGGTTTATAGGTTTTCATTTATTTTTTACGTTTTCAGGTTCTGCTTGCTTGTTTTCATTGATTTTAGGTTGTAGGTACAGGTTTTCAATCTATCTAAAGAGGGTCAATTATCTGCCTACTGGCGTTTCATTGTTTGCAGGAAGTTTGTTCAATTTTTTTTTTTTTATTTTTTTATTCTTATTCTTGTGCTGCCCTGGGTTTGCAATAGGCTCCCCATCAATTTCCAACGCAACCTGTACATTTCCAGCTGCCTGTATGCTGCCAGCAGTCTCCAATCGCATAGAAAAATCCAGCGGCCTCATCCTTTACCGTCCAACTGCCATTTACGCCTTCTCTGCTCTTGTACGTGGCATCCTACTACTTACTCATCGGCTAGCCCTGCTCCTTTCAACCCTCTTTGTCTAAACCGTAGTCACTTCCACGCAAACTGTTGGCTGCTCCTTCCTCAGACTTGGTTCGAAGCTCCATCATATCCACGCTTAGTCACCTCCTCAGTCCTGCTGCTGTTGTCTTGTTCATTCCATCCACAACTTTGTTTTCTGCCTGCCATCGTTTTTCCTCTCTTCCGCTGACCTGCACAAGCACAACCGCAAACAATAAGCAAGCGTTGGCTTTCTCGTTGTGTTCACGCAGGAAGCAAAAATTCAAAACGCTGCCTGCATGTCCCACGCTGTCCACCTGTGTATTGCATTTTTGCTGATAAGAAAACCATAATCCCTCGCTTGCCCATCCCTTGCGTGAAACCCATCTGCGTCTTGATCTACGTCCTCCAGCCGTGTTGCCATAGATCATTACTTCTCTGCCTGCATATTTTTGTCCAGCGCAGTCATATCTCAGGTTCGATTTTGGTCATTTTGTTTGGCTTAGGGTGGGTATAAGTAGAATGCATCTGATATTTATTTTATTTTTAAATAAGCGTATTCCCTTTTATGAAGTTTTATTTTTTGTTTAGTTTCATAAAAAGATAAAAATTTCGATCCCCCTTTTGTTTTGTTTTTTTTTCTGTTTAGTTTTATAAAGGTAACATTAAATTGTTAGATTAGAGTTATGGCTTTATTATTTTGGTTTCCTTTTAGCTGAGTTCAGTTTGATTTTATTTTTAATTTAGTTTTAGTTTTAAAATAACTAAATAAATAAATAAAAAATAAATAAATAATAAAGGTTTCTTTTAATTTAGTTTAAATTTTAATATTATTTAGATTTTTGTTTCATTTGAAAAATATAAAAATATTTCTGGAAACTGTTTGCCAGTTTTAGTCTTGGCTCAGGAATTTGGTATGTTTTATCTTTTCTGCTGAGGCTAAAATTTTGATGTGGGAATTAATGTTTATCATTTTTTAACATGCTTGAATGATCATTTTGAAGAGTAGCTATATGAATCTGATCTCTGGTTAGCATTTAAAATTTCATTGTTATTTAAAGCACTTTATCTTTTGAAATTTTAATTGCTGGAGTATCATTAAGCCATTAAGCATTTTCTCACATTTGGCAAGAGTTAATCTTTGTTTGAGTTGTTTGATGGTAAACGATTGTTAATGAGTTCATATTTCTGCAGCATCTGATAAATAATCGTTTAATCATTCATTTCATAAGGCACTGGTCCATTAAATTAATAAAATTAATTAAGTGCTTGTTGCCCCTCGTGTCTCTCAAACCAAACTGGTCCCCAGTTGGTCATCATTATCCCATAGGGTCTACCCCCCTTAGCCGCGGGAGACAGGCTTAAACGGAGAGATCTAGGATCAGGGTGACAGCCCCCGGTCTGAGCGTTGTCGTGACAATCTGTGCGACATCATTTTTTGGCGCCGTTGTCGGGGATACTTTATTCTCAGTGTTTCAAAGAATTTTTATCATTCATCGTTCATCTTTCTATCATTCGTTTGAGCTGGCAATGCCAACATTTTTTGGCGCCGTTGCCAGGGACAGAGTTTTTTTGTCCTTGGTCCTTTCCTTTCGAGCTTTTCCGTGTTTCACTTCCTGTCCGGGTGCGACTCCACTTCATGTATTATCTACAAGAGTGTATACTAGAAGACATCCAAGCAGTCTATGCAATCCTACTCCTGATCCTGAAAGGGCCCTCAGGGTACGATTACACAAACTCTCTTCTCGTACACTTCTTGTTAAACTCGGACAAGAAGCCCTCTCTGATATCCATTTGCTTTTTACTAGTCCAGTTGGGCACGACATCATGGATATGTATGCCCCTTGCAATTTTTCTAACATTCCAGGGTATCCCAATGCTCTTCCATCACTTGGGATAGATAAGTTGCCTAGCTTTCAGGGAGATAATGCGATTAGTGCAAATTCGCATCTGAGAGATTTTAGTATATGGATGGCTAAGTACGTAAGGTCTCCTGATTTCGATCATGGGGATGTTAGAATGACTCCTTTTATTTTAACCTTGGGGGGCGATGCTCATGAATGGTTTACTGAAAAGCCTCAGAATTCATTTGATTCCTTAGAATCGATCATTGATGCCTTTAAAGAAAAATATGGAGATAAGAGAGAAGGAAGACACCTTGTAAAAGCTATCAGCATAATAAAAAAGAGAGAGAATGAAACTGTTGAAGAATTTAACAAAAGGTTTAATGGTATTGTTAGAGAATTACCTCAAGACTATAAACCAACCGAAAAATCTCTTCGAGATTTTTACATTGATGCCTTTAGTCCTGAGCCATCTTATGAATTAAGGCGTGCTAGACTTAATGATTATAGAGATTGCCAGACCTTAGCTATAGAGCTTGAAAATGACAAGGCAACATCTGGGAAGTCTGAGATCCCAGGTTTCGATAGGGTTGCTACGAAACTAAAAGAACCTAAAGGAAAAATAGTTCAAGAGCCTGAAAGCGAACTTGTTCTCAAATTGCTTCAAAAGATTGAAACCATGGAAATTAATCATAACAAGGAGATAGCCACTTTGTAGAATAGTTTGATCCAAATGGAAAGATCACAAACACAAAATTTCCAGCCTCGAAATAATAATAACAGAAATAACAATTGGCAAAAGAAGGGTCAATCTAGTGAGCAGAGACCTCCTAATCCGTTTACTAATTTGGTTGATAATGCTCCTCCTTATTGTCGGGTTTGTGATGCTCTTCATGAAGAGGCCACTTGCCCCATCCTTAGAAGGATCTTAGATAACGGGATGTTTGGGGCAGGTGACCAAATAAATGTGGTAGGTAGCAAGTTTCCTTTGTCTATGGATGATTGGATAGAGGTCAAGGAAAATAGTCGTGATGTTATGAATCCTTCATCAACTTTTACTATAAGTAACCTTGAAAATGAAGATGACATTTTGGCTAGGTTATATGGTGAAAAACCCTCTCCCGAGCAAATCTTGGAAATTGCTAGAGATAAGGGTTTGACCTATCAGAGAAGGGATAAAGATCAAAGCGGAAATCAAATTCCCCCTCGAACTTTTTACCCTGGTGAAAACTCTGGATTAGATGTTGACTTGGGAAGTTGGTTTAAAAATGCCAAAATCTTGGTTCCTATCTCCGAGATTGCCAAAATCCCTTCCCAAAGAGACAAATTGCTAAAAGCTATCCAAGGTCCTCAAGAAAATACTTCACAGCAAAAGACTCGGGAAATTGATTATCAGGACACTCCCATATACTTGCAAAGTTTAGATGCTGATAACAAAGATCACCAGCCTTTCTTTATTACCTTGCTAATTAATGGGTATAAATTGAATAATTGCATGTTGGATTCTGGTGCATCGGCTTGTGTAATGACTAAAAGGGTCATGGAACAACTTAACTTAAGAGTTTCTAGACCCTACTATAACATATGTGCCATGGATTCTAAGAAAATTGAAGTGCATGGTTTGATCAAAGATTTGCAAGTTCATCTATCGGCTTACCCATACATCATGATTGTTATGGATATTTTTGTGGTGGACGTGCCTGATGCCTAGGGTATGCTTTTATCCAGAAAGTGGGCCTCTGATTTAGGAGGAAGTATTCAAATGAATTGGTCATATGCTATGATTCCTTCTCCTAGGGGTGATGGCTTTGTAAGACTAAATAGAGAGCCCGAAAGAAAATTTCATGTCGAAGATCCTAAGAGACCTCACAACGAGATAATCAAAGAGCAATCCGACATTGGGAACTATGCCATCATGTCTAATTTCATAATTCCTCCTGATGATAAGATTAAGGATCTCAATGATAAAGTTTGGCACATGTACTTCGATGGTGCATCGTCTAGGCCCTCTGAGAATAATATTCCACCTACAGTAGCTCATATGCTTCAGCCTCTAAGTGAAACACAACTGAGGTTGGACAAAGAACTAGACCCATAATGAGACTAGCTTGGAACACTTGCTGGGTGATCGAACTGTCTTCTAGATGAAGGGAATGGACTATTGGTTCCTTTAGGAAGCCACAACAAAGAGAATAGCCCCTACAATTGCCATATTCGACCTCGAATAATAGTGGAACCTCTATTTCTTGCTCAAAACACAGCTATATCATTGCTTCCTTCAAGTTTGAATTTTCAGAACAGTAAGGAATTCGACCTGTGGAAAAGGGAACTCATTCCTCTTGGGATTAGGCATCTGCAACATTAATGGTTCCTCTTTTCACACCCGATACCTCTAGATTTGTCCATGACCTCCGCCTGTAAGAGAAATTTATGAAAACATAACATTTGTGAATAAAATCCACTGGTAACACCTCAATAACTTGTCATTCACTGAAAATCTTTTACTCCATTGAAGTTCAATGGTGAAATATGAGTGATTTCACTCTCAAATCCAAACTACGGTGGCTAGTTTCAACACCGAAGTTTGCTATGGTGGCTAGGGTTCCAAAACCCTAAGCTTCTTCTTCAAATTCTCTTCAATAGCTCTTTCTCCAAAAACTCAATTGCATGAATGAATGAGGAGAGACCCCCTCATTTCCCTTTTTTTATAACTCACTTACCTTTTCTCTCCAATTAAATATTTAAAAGCACTTTTTCTTTATTTATTTAATAAAGTGACTTTTATAAACTAATTAAAGTCAATTTTAATGCTGAAAAATGCTTCATTCGCCTTTGTGGCCACTCCGGCCACTCAAAGCCCCTTTTTATCATTCTTCCCTGTAGATCTTTTCACCCCGATTTCAATGAGCTATTACGCTAAGGTGTTTCTCCAAGTAATCAACCCGAAACAACACCTTAAGCATAATTAATTAAAATGTCTGTTAATAACACCATTTGACGGAAATTGTCGGAATGCAACGGAACTAAGAGCAAACCGTGCGAAATTGATCCCGATAATGAATATGGTAAATATCCCAGTCGGATCTGTAAAACTCCTCTAAAACCCCTCGGGCCCACCAATGGAGTAATCTTTCACCTATGACCAGGTTGACACAAGCTCTGGAAAACCCTCCTAACCACCTTGCTATGTAATCCAAAATTTGGGGACATTACACGCAGCGTCAACACCATGTCAACTATGCCCAAGTGGAAACTCATAGTGAAATACGTTTCTAAAAGAATCCTCCATCAAGCCATCAATAATCATCCATGCCTTTGTCCTTGCCCCAAGTGATGAGTATGGTTTGGGTAAGGATAGAACAAAGCGCATGATATCCAAATCACTCCCTACAACCTGTGACTGCCATTAAACTCCAACAATCTTCTGTTGTGCTCGGTGATAGAGTAAAACTCATAAAAATGCAAAATAAACCCGGAATTTCAGAGGCTGCAGTGTCAGTAATCCAAATGATCAAGATAGTGATGGCTCATTTAACATTTTGAACGTAGTATGAATCAAGGAAAGTGTTTGAAAAGAGTTCCATATCATCTTAAATTATTCTGTCTTTTTGCGTTAGTGTAAAGAAACAAGTGTAGATGTTTGGATTGATAATTTGTCAAATGTATTTTTGGAACCATCCCATCAAGATTGACAATAATGAAGTATAAAATTGCATCACATGTCATTTAGTCTGTAGATTGAATTGTACATTTGGTGTTTGTTTAGTTTAGGATGATAAAAACATTTGAATATCTATTTAATGTATTCTTGTTTGTTGAGTTTGATGGCCTTTTATAGAACTTTGATCTCAGTTATCTCCTCGATATAACGATCTTGGTTTTATTTGTCATTTTTTATATGCAATAGCCTGTTTTTATGAATTTCAAATGGTTCACTGTTCACCAAATAAGAGCAAATTTTGTTTGTATTCTTGTTAACCACATTCTCTGATTTTATCCTTTTCTTTTTTCTCCTTAGTAACATTGCGTATAATTTGATTATAATAATGTAGTTTACATTTAGCAATTTAAGATCAAGTTGATTTTGTTGAGTGACAAACATTTTAGAAAATTTGGTTTTTGATTAGTTAGCATTTAGAATAATATAGACTTGATTACTACTGACTTTGTATATTTTTTATTCTTCTAAATGTTATTACCTCTCTCATATCTTCAAACTGAGTATATATTGATTAATATGTTTGTAGGTCCTCTGATCAAGTTTTTTATTCCTCTCCGAGATTTGTTACACATATTGATGATCCTGCAATTAATGCCCTCACCAAATATTATGCATCCGTTTTCCCTCCAAGCAACACACCTGGAGTAGCGTTGCTTGATATGTGTAGTAGCTGGGTGAGTAGACCATTTTCTGATGTTAGTTCTAGGCCTCCATTTTTTTATCATCTTCTAATTCTTCTCACTTCTTTGTTAAGCTTCATCTTTTGGGATTGTTATGATATAAGTGCCCTGCAGGTTAGCCATTATCCAAAAGCTTACAAGCAAGATATAATTGTGGGTATGGGCATGAATGAAGATGAGCTGAAACGAAATCCAGTAAGATACTTTTGCATCTTCAATGCTGTTTCTTCTTATTGATGTTTTATATCTTGTTTCATAGGACATTAAATACATAATATTGAAACTAGACACTTTTATTTTATTAGGTTGTAATGTGAAGCTTGCAATGTTGCACTTGCATGGAAACCATCTTAAACTTTTTGAACATTTTCTTTGAATGTCCATTTCTTGGTATGTAACATCTGCCCCACTTTGTAGAGTTTATGGTTCTCAACAAGGGCAGCAACATTTGCTTGACCTGTCAAAGAATTCTCTCCCTTTTTAATAATATAGAGGCCTTTAGTGCTGTCTTGTATAAAACAGCTTGCGGCTCCAATAGAGTTTTGAAACGATATTTCTTGATTGTATGCCATTGTGCCTGGGAATGGCTGCCTTGCATGTTTTTCTTGTGAAAATTTCAAATCTGAAATCCTATTGCAGCAATTGGAAATTATTCTTCTAATTATTAATTAATTTAGCAATTTATTTGCTACGGCAAATACTGAATAAATCACACTGCAACCTTCACAAATAAAACAACAGCAATAATAACGTTGGAAACTGAGAAAATATAACACATACGCACAATAGTTAATAGTGATTTTAGGACAAATCAAAATGTCCTCGGAAAAACCCAACTTGGGAAAACTGGTGCAACAACTGAGGGTTTTTATTATTAAAAAGTAGTGAACTCTGAGTACAATCTATGGATGCCCAACTGACAATCCAAACAGCAAGTAAATCTACCCAAAATTATTTAAGGGAATTCCCTTCTTCCACAAGCAACCCTGGCACAACTTTCCTTCAGAAAACTTGTCCTCCTGGACCCTCTGTGTCAGCCTCTGTGCAGTGCTTGTGCAGACCCTTGGATGTCTAAGCCCGAAACTGCCTCTGATGAAGTCGTTCTACCTGTCTCTTCTGAGGAAACTGATTCTCCGGCCCTCTAGAATACTTTCCCGACTTCTGGAAGTTGAATCGATTTTTCCTCCAGCGAAATCGAATTGCTTTTCTGAAGCAACTACACAGTCCTCTGCACTGCCTCACTGGGAATAACTTGGCCCCTTGCTGCTGCCTTTCTAGATCTGGGAAACTTACTCCAGATCACCGTCGGTGCCCCTCATTGACTTTGCTTTAATCTTTGGCTCTCCGGCAACTGCTGTTGCTCTCTGGAAATCAATCCGCCAAGGAAATCGAACTACAAAAGTGCTTTCTCCAAGTGCCCATCGACTTCTTCTCATAATTCTTTGTTGGGACTCCAACGGCCAAGATTAAATCTCAATCAAGGGCTAGGATCATCTTGAAGTCGATTTGTGTGAGCTTCTAGACTATTCTTATTTTGACTTAATTAATTATGACTAATTAACCGTATTCCCTAAGTTTAGACTTAGGAAATATTTAAAAATTGGTTAATAATCTAATTAAGCCATCTCTAGGTGGAATTTCCAGAAATGATTTATGGGTTTGGAGATCTCATGTATTCTACCCTCTCCATCAAATTTTGTGGCTAGAACACATCTGATGTTACAAAAACTAACATTGCTTCTAATCCTTCAACTATTCTTGCATTTGCTAAAATAGTAAAATGTCTTCACTGAGAACTGCACCAATAATTGTATCACTTGCATTCTTAAGCTATCATGCCATTGTTCATAGTAAAATGCTGCACCATTACCAGATACATCTTCAAAAGGTGATCTCTTGTATATAATAGTCCATTTCAAGTGATTCAATATCGACATATAGTTTCCAGCTACTCCATGTCATTTGTAACACTCAAAAACGGGCTCTTCACAATCTCATCTAAAACTTTCCTAGTAATTAGAACATCCTTTGCTTTATCCTTTACTGCTTTCTAGGAACTAATGCGGTCATGCATTTTTTCCCTAATATTTGTCAGGTCTCATGCACCATATGATATTATTGTGACTTGATAAGTCTTCAGTTCTTTGCCCCATATGATATTATTGTGACATGGCAACCATATGAAGTGTTTCAAAGTTTTTCCTTTTAGTGCTCCTTCTATCATATTGTTCTTGGGTTATAACATCATGCAGGTTCCTCCATAGCTTTTTTGATCGTGAAAAATACATCTTATTATTTATACTTCATAAGCTTTAACGTATTTTTAGATGTCTGAATTGAAATTATGATCTCATTCAAGTATTTGTATGGTCTTGGAGAGTAGTTAATCCTAATGATAGCTATTGGATCTAGTGGGGTCAAAATGTAATTAGAGGTTTGACCCAACCTAGCATCAAAACTGATACACGTTAGACTAGAACTAGGCTAATCTGACCAAACCCGATATGACCTTTGTTACCAATTGAACTAACACTTATGCTACAAAGTCTCAACAGAAAGTGCAAGCAAAGGGTATCTCAAGAAGGTTTCACCTTCACTTCAATAGTCCTTGTTACCCACCATTTTGTGGGTGATATCTCTAGGAGAATTTTTTTCTCCAAGATGGTCCTCAGTCGGTAGTCAGCAACCCCTTGCAGCCATCAACTAGCTCATTGTGCCACTTCTCCGCCACCTAAGCCAGCCATGTGGTCCCTCATCCATTTTTCATATTGTATGTTTGAAGGTGGGCCTCCCGAACCTAAATGTATGCCTTGTCATTTGGTAATTGAGTATTGTAGTTTGCTTATCATGGACACTTTTAGGCATGGATTAATGGGGGGATTGGGCAGAAAGAATGGGTTAAGTCTGTGCTCTTGTCCCCTAGACCTCTTTTTGGAGATTAACCTTGGATTCTAGTCCCGTGGGATCTCTTTTACCGACCATTTGGTTTTAGGGATGGTATTTCATAGGAAACCTTGATTTTGGTTGTGTGGTCCCGATCCCTCATCCGCACATATTACCCCCTTTCCACTCATTATTACCCCATTCATCATTTCTCCCACTTGGGTCCACATTCCTCCACTGGGTCCACATAGGGCTAGATCTCCCCTTCCCCTTGCCCACACCTTGGATCAGGCCTAGAATGATGCCCTGAACTTTGGAGATTGATGAGCTAAAAAGAAAAACGCACAGTTGGCCACATTCAATAGGAAAACATACCACAAAATGTAAAAGATGGTCGGGACAAACACATTTAGCACGTGGGAAAAAGCCAATACATGAGCTCTACCCCATCGTCATGGCCATCGCCTGGTTCCTACAGGCTTTATGACCCATGATTGTCCCAACCCTGGTGGGCAATGAACCGCCCTACCTTAAAAGGAGTATCCATTGTTATATCTCACACATCATGTTCTTACCTTTTAAGCCTTGAGCAGTTAATTAAAGAAAAATCATAAAAAGCAAAAAGACATATAAAGAAGGATGGAAAAATCAAGGCTGGGGCAGCTCATGTACCACGATTGCTCTCTCCTATACATTATATACCTATCTGCGGGCTTCCCTTTTATTAGCTACCCTTGTACTCCAGCATGTGGCCTAAGGCTGCCCCTTCTCATTCCCTGTTCCATTCACCTTTTTATCACATCCCACCACTTGTTAAAGGATGTACCTTGGAGATATTATCCCCTTTAAAGGTAGAAACCACCTAATGGGATACTTGGTTAACCCCGTTTGGAGTTTGGAGACATTAGCACATGCCAAAGCCCACTATGGAAGGGAAGGCCATTATGAAGTCCCCACTTGTGGTCCATGGTTTGTAAGTGTTGATTTTGGGTAGCATCGGATGTGCTCTAGCCTTGAAAATTGGTGGAGAGGCTAAGGCACATGAGATCTCCAAGACCCAAAAATCGTTTGGAGAAATTCCACCCGGATAAAGAGTTATTAAAATAATTAATATTTTTAATGGGTTCCTAAGTCTAAACTTAGGAAAATAAAATTTTTAATATGTATTAATAAAATATGGGTGAGAAAGTTGTAAGTGATGAGGATCAAGCTAGTTCTAGTCTTCGCCGTTGATTAGGGACTTAATCTCGGCCGTTGATTCGTCAACAGGAAAAGTATAAGAGGAGGCTTGAGGGTTAGTTGGAGACACACCAAGTGATCAAAGAATTCGATATTCTGGGGCGAGGTTTTCTGAGGAAATTGAGTTAGTGATCAGAGTTACAGTGAGGGAAGTTCAGTAAGGGATTTTCATTCGAGGCTGAAGAGTACATAGCAGAGAGGCAACGTAGTGCCGGGAGAGACATTGCAGGCCTTAGAAGAGCTAACACAGTAGTCGAAGAGTTGACGCAGAGGACATAGAAGGCTGACGTAGGTGACGCAGAAGCTGTAGAGGCTGACGCTGGGCCTTAGAGGCAATGCTGGGGAGATTCTGGGGGCAGACTAAGAGCGGATCAATAGATTGTGAGCCGGGGAGGGTGACATGGATCTTGGAGGAGTGACGCAGTTCTAGAGCAGTGCTTGGAGCAGTTTTCGCTGTCCAACATAGAGAACAATTGGAGTCGCTGTGGGGTTTGATCATCTGGTTGCTGATTTGCCGAAATATATTTCTCCAGATAGAGGTACTACTGTCGAGGTTATTCTCTGTTGGGTGAGCCATTTCTGGCACCCTAGTTGTATTCACAAAATCTGCTTATTAATACAAACCCTCTATGCTGCACCGGTTTTCTCGAATTGGGTTTTTCTGAGGACGATTGTCCAAAAATAACAGTGTCCCTTGTGTTATTGTCTCTATTTATTTTAGTGCACAATCTGTATATTTGTGAAGGCTGCAATAGTGTTTACTTCGATGTTTAGGCAATTAATGTCTTGTTAATGTAAAGAACAAGTAGGAGAGTGTAAACCAGTCAATGTAGTAGGGGTTTCTGATGTGTTAGATTCAGGAATTTCCACATGGTATCAGGTCGAATTTTCCCTATGATGAGCTAGCGAAAATAGCCCAAAAACTCTAAAACAGATGCAAGCCTCAGACCCTGTAATTTTGGACTTTTGCGAACTTCTTTTGTTCTCTCAGCCTCAGACCTGTGCGAACCAATCAATATAGAAGAGAAGAAGAAGATGCTTGGCGATGTATAATTGAGCTTGAGGTCACTTGTATTTATAGGCTTCCAAGGGTGACCAATTTACCATTAGGGCCGACCTATCCAAATGTGCATATGTGGCCTTTTCTTCGTAAGTACAATTTCCCTTGTACAAATTTGATGATATTTAGGTTGATTTTGGTCCTCTCGAAAAGAGGAATTCAATGCAATCATCATTTCCATCAAATGAGATGTCCAAAGTGGAATTTGACCCTAGTTGCATAAATTTAACATGATGCAAGCCCTCCCTTTGTCTCCCACGGTGAAACACATCCTCATTTGTGCCTTGGAACAATTGTCAAGTGTGTGGTGCATGTGTGTAGCCACTTGGGCAAGAATGTCTAGGTACATCATCATCGTCAAATAAATAGAACACGAGTGAGCACTGAGTGGAGTTGAAGGATCCCATGATGTGGCTATCTGCTCTCTTCTATAGTAGAGGCCCATGGCTCTCAATGCTCACCCTGCAAATGCTAGTATGATCATCTAGAGGCTTGGAACCCATATAGAGAGACTAAACCCCAAGACGAAGACCCATTTGCAATCCATTATAAGATCCAATGCATATCCTCACCTTCCAGTACAACAAATCATTAGTGCAATTGAGTAAATGAGCTTACAAATCATGGAACCAAGTGGACACTTGACTATGGCATGCCCTTGCATGATGAGCTTTAGAACGTACAAGTGTCTTCTCTCCCTCGACCA